>JADBJO010019652.1:10000-32847 GCA_016801955.1 Conus betulinus | reverse complement strand
GCTCAGGGAGGACCCATCGTGGCTGACGTGGGCCATGTCCTCTGTTCTGCGGAGTTTTCCCCTCATCCACTTTTCTCCTCTCCTCTCACATACATCCGCCCTTCTCTCTCCTCCCTCGCTCTCCTCCCTCTCACTCTTATCCCCATCTCTTTTCAATCCCCGCACGACACACTTCCTCTGCTACCTGATCAACAATAATATCACAAGCAGGTCTCCTCTTTTGTGTCCGTCTCTTTACATGCCCTGCACACCACCTCATTCCGCAACGTGCGCGTGGTTTCTTCCCGACATTAAACTACCAACTGTCCTATTCACAAGTTTCTGCTCGTTGGTAATCTAGCTGGTAAAAGCTTATTTTGATTTTTCTCTAGGGCAGACTGACTGTTTATAACACAAATCGTCGTCCTTTAGAAATCGGGTGTCAGTTTATCATCATTGTCCCTTGCGCTTCGCTTCCACGGGAACGAATTCGCACTATCCGATTGAAACGGGGTGTCGATTTCACTTCCAAAAACGCAGAAATGGGAATAGTGTCATAAAGCTTTAGTAGCGGTTTCTCTTCCCTGCTGGCTCGAAAGACATAAGGGTATGTGTTTACTACTTTGAGCCAATACCTCTGAGGCGAATACCTGTGCACAAGTCGTATGGACCTCTCGCCTCTTCCAGTAGCCGGGGAGACTCTCCACAACCCTCCGATCTGCTGCGCCCCCCCAACCACTGCACCTTGTCCGCCGGTGCGTTCTGCGCCAAGCAGATCTCCAGAACAGTGGCTGGCGTTACCAACGCCAGTGTCCGAAATGTATCCTGATTTTATAAAGAAGGTTCGAACGCTCGCGGCCCATGTCCACAAAATCGAGAGCGAAAACGAAACGAAGAGAAACCAAAAACAAAAAAGTAAATCGGAAGATGTATACTGTACTGTTTGAAAAAGATTTTCGGACGCTACAGTCCGAATACAAGAGATCTGTACGGCAGGGGAAAAAAGCTGTAGTAGAACACAGCTCACATTCGGTTTGGTCAAGCAGCAAGAGTAGCACACGTCCGCTCGGCGCGGCTGTCACTTCACCGAATCAAAAAAAACCTTTAGTTTGCACAAAGTACTCCAGACGAGTTGTACTTTTTTTTGTGGCAATCAGAATATCCGTGCCACGTTTGGCTGCAGATGGCGCTGGGGAAGGCAGAGAGCTCATTATTTGTTGGTGAAAAGATTTGCAGAGATGATTGCCATGGCGCACAGGGATCGCTTTTGCCAGGTCTCTCAGTGAGGGTTTGAGAGAGCTATGAGTCACAACTACGGGAAATCTGGAAGTTTTGCTTTTGAATCTGTATATTTCAAGTGTTCAGTGTATTTTCCGATTTCTGCTTTTGCTTCTTAAAGGACGAAGAGAAAGCGGCAAGCACGGCGTTAGAAATGTCGGGTCATGCCTGTCCGCTGTTTGCGCTTAACATTATTGGCCCATCAAAAGGCATCGTACCGTACACACAACTCTAGGTATTTGGTGGACGCAATGATTTGGGGATGTGCTACTATGATGATCTGAAGGGTGCATAGCGCGTTATGATCTGTTTGGCGTAAAGATCGCATGCTAACATCACCTTTTGCAAGTTCTAAAATGTATCCTAAGAAAGATGTCGTAACTAAAGAGCTTTGACGAGAGTTGGATAGGATCTAGAAAGGGACTCAGCAAAGCCCGGTCAAGTCTGATTCGGTGCCTAGTCCACAACGTATCATTTTTGAATTCTAAACTATCTCCCCTCTCCGCAAATTCCCCACTTTGTAATGAACTCTTCTGCCAATGGAAACACACTGGGTAAAGACTGCGAAAACGCGAAGTGCAGAAACAGTCATTGCAGTGGATTTGCATCACAGGACTTTTTTTTTTTTGTTTTTGTATTTCCGTGCTTGTAGCAAATCGTCGCAACTAGGCGCAGTAAAAAAAAAATGGACTACTTAGAATTTTGTTCTTCAATAAGCCAGACACAAGCGCACCAACATCACTCGAATGAACCAACTTTACACCATGAAGACAGAAGAAGAAGTATAGTAGTAGTGTAGTAAGTAGTAGTATCACAGTCGTCGACCGTCGTCGTGTCCGTCGTCCGTATGGTAGTAGTAGTGTAGGTATATATGGAGATTGTTTATTGCCATAAGCCCTTGCTAATGCAGCACCACCACAAGCCTTGTGCCATCACAGTGCAATGCATGTTTTCTGAATAGCAAGAGTTATTGGTTGTGTTGTCCATTACAATGTAGTGCAATGAAGTGTTTCTGATATGCTAGCGTATTGTGTGTTGTCCATCACAATACATTGCAAATGAATGTTTTTCTCTGTAAAGCTAGAGTTCTTGTTTGTTGTCCATTACAATTGGATGACGATAGTTGTTGCCATTTAAACTATAGATGTATTTGGACAACTGACGTATTGATTCTATAAGAATTGAACAAATAAAGTATTATCGCTCCCCTAATACTTATGCTTTCTGTGAAAAATGCTACGCATTGCCTAGCTGCTCACGCCATCTGGCTAAGATATTATAACAAAATTAAGGCTGAACACCAGGGAAGACCAAATTTTCGTCCTGAAGTTGTGTGTGTCTGTGGAAAATTCATCTCTGTGCAGTCACCTTCTATTAGATTGTCCAATTTGTAACTGAAGTGTCTAAGGCGAAAGGTATCAATCTTGACAATATGAAAATGAGAGTCACGTTCTGTCTGACTCAAGCCTATTGAATTAAAGAGTGCCGCCATTTTAATCCAGTTCTGAGGTAGCTAGACTATTACGAGGGTCCTAACCCATTAATGACATTGCACTCTCCCAGAGTGCACCTGAGTATTTCTATCTGGTAGACCCACCTTTCATGTGAAAGAGTTTTAAATTGGTTTCATATCGCCTCAAGACATGTTTTTGTATGTATCTAAACACAATGAAATTGACTTCCTTGACTGCATTCCGGAGCTTCTGCTTCATTGAAAGAAGATGGCTGCGTCAGCTTCATCCTCAAACCAGTGAGTAAAATAACTTGCAAAAATTGTTTTACCCTCCATGATAATGTTTATTTATAACATTTAGCATATTGAGAAGCTAGTAATAATGATAGCTTTTGCTAAGAACAGAAAGTTCCATTGAACTTTTTTTTTCATATAAATTGCACTCTCCCAGAGTGCATGGTCACGAGCGGCACGCCAAGTTACACAACCCTTGCACTCCTGTGAAGTGCGCGGGCACGAGCGCCCTACGTGCTTTTTTTAGTGGTACTTTTATACCAAGTGTCCGCTTTAATTTTCACAGTGGCTGTCTGTTTCGGTCTCCGTCTTTGGATCTTCTGGCTCCTTTGTTCCATTTTTGTGCTGATGGTGGGAAGGAAGAGGGAAATGGGGAGGCGGTGGGGGGCATGTAAATATAAACCATATGAACTTGGAGAGACATCAAGAAAGATGATTGACTTTTTGAAAAAAAAAAACTTGTTTTTTGCAATCTCAAGTGATCACATTTTTGTTTCAGGATGCGTAGGAGGTACAACCGTGCATGAAGCACTTACCATGCTTGAATCGATGACAACATGATCGCAGGAGATGTCTACATAACCCCTCCGGCAATGGAGCAGCAAGTGATGAAGACAGTGAAGATGAAGACGAGGGAACCTTTCAACATTTGAACCGGCAACAGATTCTTGCTGATGCAGAGGGTGTCACCCACTGTCCAGGAGGTGAAGCTGTCAGAGTAGACGTTGATGAAGACCTCTTTGATGACCAGCCTGAAGTTCAAGCTCATCAACATGTAGCGCCAGATATGTAGCCGCTGACAATGATCTGTTTCAACAGGAAGAACCACCAGCCAACAACCAGGCACCACCACCTGCTGCTCAGCAACACCAGCACCAGGGTGCTCCACACGTCAGCTACCAGCTGCACAGACTGTCAGAAATCGCGTTCGTCTGAATCAGGCTGAATAGAGACTGGAGCCGACAGGATCTACCTCAGAACAGACCGCCTACCCAGCAACCATGGCCAAATGTTCCTCCTCCACGCTTCCTTAAACAAACCTACCCCCACAAGACATGTTTTGAGCTGTTCTTCGATGATGACGTCTTGACTACCTCACTGATCAAGCACAGCTCTATGCCAGCCAAGACAAAGGCGACCACTCTTCCAGACAAACAGGCAGGACATGCAAACATTCTTGGCAATCCTTCTTGTTTCTGGGTACAACCCACTGCCAAGGCGCCGCATGTTTTTGGAGAGAGGGGCTCTGATGTCTGAAATGAAGATGTGTGCAGTGCCATGACAGATTTGAAGACCATCTGGCATTTTCTTTATTTACTAAGTCAGTCAATCTTTATGTGTTTCCTACATATTGCCAGATAAAGGCAGTATTGAGCTCACCTTCATCTTTTGTTATTATTTCGGCACGAATAAACTGACCTCTTCTGTGCGCCCCTGCACTCCTGTAGAGTGCACCTAACTGTAATCTTGACGTAGTCACTTTTGCCCATGCACTCTGGGAGAGTGCACATCTGTAAAATCTACAAAATCATCTTTTTCATCAAAACATGTTATTTTTTGTTGTAAAGATGATGTGTTTTCAAACTCAAACCACCAAAAACCTCTAAAAATTCAAAGAGATTCTATGTGCTGACACTAACGGGCTAAACTGATATGCTGTTTTCTTTTTCATAGTGTATGCAGATGTATGTGTTGAAATGACTTAAGTGGGTTTTTTTCCCGTTTAATATTATCTCTGCCGGATGAAAAGACGTAAAATAAAACCACCAGCCAACCAGCTTCCCCTACGTAATTTCCAAGTTGAAATTATTGGAAATACATTGCATACCAGCAGTACCTCTGAATTGTGTGTAGTCTTTAGAATTTGTCATGGTAACAACGCTTCGCCTTTGCTGACCAGTCATGACATGTACTGATACGATTTCTCTGGTTATTTTATATATACACGCTTCTTTTGTCCTGTCTGGGCAAGCCTTAATCTAAAGACTTCCAGCAGTTTCTGTTCCCTTGCCAGTCGTTGTCGGTGTGTGGCCAATGTCCACATGTGCAGAAGTGGGCTGAGAGCAGACTTTAGAGGCAGCATGAACACAACCATCCACCATAGATTCTCTGGGTAACAGTAGTAACATCGTGTGAGCCATCATGGTGACCAGTCCCCAATGGGAGCCAGCAAACCGCATCTGTGAACACCAGCTTCCCCATCAAGCGGACTGAAGAATGATAGGATCTTTTTGAGGGCTCAAGTGCTATTCTGTATGTTGGTGTTCGAACTGATATGATAACTTGACCAGTCCGCAGTAATTAAACACAGCATGAAATTGATCACCACAGTCACCGTGAAACCATCTGAACTCTTGGTCAGGGCCCGGTGATCATATAAAGCCAGACGACACAGACCAGACTGACCAGACACTCCCCAGTGCGACAGTCCAGGAAGGATCGGTATGAGCGACAGCACGGTTCCAACAGACCATGTCAGTGTGCAAGCTCCAGATGTCAAACGTTCAGTGATATTCCATGCGGGTTTCTGAGAACAAAGAGTGATGATGTGATCCACAATGATGAACCAGATAATCATTGCTGATACCTCACTGGACAGAATGGAAGAGAAAGCCAGACACCTTGCAAGCCACACTGTTGGTCCACGCCGCCTGTTCTGTTTGGATGAATTCATCATGGAACAGGTTGTTCTGCCGCCAGGAGGATACCCAGATGGCATCCCATACAAACATGGGCAAAGTGTAGATGGGCAATGGTCGTCATGAAATTCTTTCCAAATGCACCTTTCCTGCTGAAGAAATCACGAAGCAAAGCAATTTCCTGACATGCTGCACGCGCCAAACACCCCAAATAAAACCCTGTACAGTTCCGTTGGTATCAATGTTGTACATGAAGGAAATGCAGTGTATGGTGCTGAACATTTGTGTGCCTGGGATTTTTAGGAAGTACATTGCGACAGCATATCTGTAGTTCGATGACGAGATGTAATTCAAACCCAGTCAACCTTGAAAATAAATCAACAGGAAAGTTGATGATTCGATTCCCTGTATATCCATTTAGCTAGTCGTCTGACATTTTAAAGCCTAAAACCCCATGGTTTCAACAGCAGAAAAAGATAAGTTTATGAACTCCACGTAAGGTAAACCGGCAGATAAGATACTGTTCAGTGTTTTCAATGTGGGTACAAGACACGTCCATTGTTGTCAGGGCATAATGCACCAACTTTCTATTTCTATTTACAATGTGAACGAGAGGGTTGTTCCTTACAACCAAAGAAAAATAAGTTATGCAACTGCATTACATCAGTCACATCAATATATTCAATATGATTATACCGGCTAAGTCTGTGTACTGCAAGTTGCTTAGCTTTGTATGTGACAAATTAACTATGGAGCAAAAAGACAAACTCAAATGAATAAGATATGAGTTTTTTGTAAAATCCATCATTGACAGTCCTGAACCTGTGGCATCAAGGTATCGAAGATGAGGAAAACCTTCAGTAGGAAAGGGACTTCTGCAAAGGAATGTATGACCATGACATAGGCAAACTTGAGGACACATCAGGTCACACATCAGTTCATCATCTCTATGTGACACTGACCCCAGCCATCACACAGATGATCTCCATGCACACATATCATAGAAGATCGACATTGGTAGAATCCATTACATGTCACTGTCTCACATTTTGTTCGTCTTCCCCGTAAATACAGTCAGATAATTCATTGCATCGAGTGTAGATAGGAAGACAGTTCAAATGACTCAGCTTTGCACTGATAATGACCTTCGGGACAGGGGTCGCTGGTTTTCATTATCTGAGAGATGAAATACCCAGTGCCGTCCAGTCTGATGTAAAGTCGTTGGTTTTCATGTTCACCTCTGACCCGAAAGCAGTAGGACAACGATCCCGAAACTTTTCAGGACAATGTTTGCCATTGATCTTCTCATCTGAGTCTCAGCACAATCTGAAAACTGGTTGCAGTGTTTGGCTGTGTAATGCATACTGACCATTGGAGCACAGAATCCAGTCTTGGAGGGTGTTCACAAAACGCCTCATCACTGTCATCTGAACAATCCTGATGAAAATCACACACCAGTGTGTACTGCAGTGTGACATCATCGTCACACCTGAACCTGGAATACTTAGCGATTGTTTGATGTCTCAGGACTAACCTTGGTGGAGATCTCTTGCCCTGTATTATTGAAGAAAAGAGCAAAACTGAAAATTTCTGGATTTCCAACAATAAAAAAAAAAAAAAACGTCCTGGAGTCGCATAACAAAAACAGGTGCACACTGTGATTGTTTGAGCATACGAAGAGAATTTGTAATGTACGTGTGGCAACAGGTTGGAGGGGAATGAAGAGGAGTCAGTACAGTCTGTAAAAGAAACGAACCGTGTGCATGCAGCCGTATTTCACACAGTGCGCCGTCTGAGTCTGCTTTTGAGTAACGAAGCACCGGATGTTGAAGAGAGGAACGGAGTCCTGCAATTTTGACTTTCCTCCCCAGATGACTTTGGTAAGTTTGAGAAGGGCATGGAGTATATCAAATGTTTATCAGACCATTTACCAAACATACTGTATAATAAATGGCACCTTGTCCCATCCTGAACTAAAACCAAAAGACACGTAAAACCGCATATACCTTTTTAAAATGGCAAGAGAATCTTGCTGTTCCTGTCTTGTTTTTAACGAAGCCAGTGTTCCCCCCATCGCCCTGACATTTGAAATTTTGGACATACGAGACGTCTTTACTTTCCCTACAACCAGTCTGAAACATTTGTTGCGTGATGCCACCAAACCCTGGCACCCCTGACTGCTGAAAGGACAGTGTTCTGTCTCATCTCGCCCATCCTCACACCCTTGTTTTTTGATTGCAATGCAAGTGGCTCTGGAATTTGGAATAATGTTGTGCCGAGCAGTTAAACAAACCGCTGGACAGCATTGTAGGCTGATCATTCACTGACAGAATTCCAAAATACATTTTGAGGTGGGCATGAATGTGCTCTTTCAAATGAAATAGTATTTGAGTTGCGAGGTGACTAAGACGGAAGCGGGAGAAAACCAGTCGATACCCACACACGTGAAACACGTGGATGAGATGATTTGATGGTTTGTACAACAGTTTATTTTCCTGTCCTCAGCACAGGGGTGAAACTCGTATGTCTGATGAATACTAATCATGATGACACACTCTGGAGTGAAAGGTTAACACTTCACTGACGGACATCTCAGGTCTAGACTGGGTACTATGATATAGCCTCTCTCTTCAGAAACGTATTGTATGATTAACGTATTGCTCTTTACCACTGTAAAATCAGTATGTACGTTAGGTTTATTTCTGTTTGATATTTCAACATAATCAGCAGCAGAATTAAAGAAAATGTTTTTAAGGGAAGATAATCGCAAGTTATTCTTTGCTCTCTTTTCCCTGAACGCACACTCACGGACCACATTACGTCAAGGCAAAAGTATGAAAGTCGTTTTAAACTGAACGCGTAGGATCAGTCCTGAAGGTACCTGTATCCGTAGATTACAAAGCATCATGTTACCACATGTTCCAAGGAACGCAAAGGATTCAGTACGTTTTGTGTTCCTGTACGGGTAACAGGAAGATTTATTAATGTGCAGGATTGTTACATTTGTGTTATTTTGGCTTAGGAGGTAATCTACGCCTGGGCAGAAATCGGGGACATCAAAGAGGTAGGAACATTGTTCATGTAGATGTAGTTCTCCCTCCAACGATCCTGGATGTCTTCAGACATGACCAAATCTCTCTCTCTCTCTCTCTCTCTCTCTCTCTCTCTCTTCTTCTTCTTCTTTCTTCTTCTTCTTCTTCCGCGCGCGCGCGCGCGTGTGAGTGAGTGAGTAAGTGAGTGAGTGAGTGAGTGAGTGAGTGTATGTGTGTGTGTGTGTGTGTGTGTGTGTGTGTTGTGTGTGTGTGTGTGTGTGTGTACTGGCCTTACAGTTCTATAGCTACACATTTGACATTATTTCAAAATACTTACTTTATTAGATTGAAATTCTGTACTTGTGTCTTTACAACAGTATTCTTTATCACATCTACTTGATAATGTAGTGACACATGTCAATTAATTTGATATGCTACTTAAAAAAACAATGTTGTGATATCACGTCGTTGTGAGTTCTAGGGGTTTTGTACCTTGCTAGCACCTGTATCCAAGAGGCTGCCTCAAAGCGATAATTGCCTTGTGTCATTGGTATTCCTATCTGTGTGTCTGTAACATGCAAAATTATCTCAAAGTCATTTTGGAATGAATGTCAGACTATGCACTTAGAAGTCGCAGTTGTTAGACACAGGTAAGATCTTAACGTCTGAATAAGACGATGCATTAAAACGATCATTGGATGATTGAATAAACTGTTAAAACTTCCTTCAATGTGTGTCTGCAGACAGATCCTTTGTGTACCTCACTGTATGTTCTGCTCTACAAACACCCATGCATGCATCTGTGCACGATGGAATTTACCCTCTAAATTTGCCTGTAAAAGACCCTTGGAGAAGAAAAAAAAAACCTACTGTTGTGAAGCTCTGGTAAAATCAAAACTCTTTCTACATTCAGGAGAATGGGTCTCATCCAGATCGTGACCCTGAGATGCTCTTCTGTTGGCATATAGTTTTTTTTTTTCCCTCGATGATGTTTTGATTCAAACTTGCACCCTATTTGGATGGGTGGGTGTCTTAGTGCGCTGCCTTTATCACAAAAAAAAATGTCTTACCTAAATCGTCGTCAGACATTCGTTCTAAGTTTAAAAACACACACCAAAAGCCCATGAAGTGTATTTTGCTGCTCCTCAATCAGATCCTATTGGAACTGTGTTCAGCTGCCTCTGCCATGGCTGTGAGGTTCTGGTCCTCTTCCCACCAGACACTGCGAGCCGTGACATGAGAGCACAGGCTGACGAACCCACAACCGTCCCTGCTCCAACCCCACACGCGCAAGGACTTCTGTTCGGATTCCAGACTGCCACACGCTGCTGGCTAGACTAGCCTACGTTCACTCATGTAGATGTGACTTTGCTCCATTTCGCCTTTCATAGGCCACAGTGAGTACAACCAGAATCATTTGTTTTGATGAACCGAGGGACCCCCACATATCCGTTTTCAGGCCACCCTATCAGATGATGTCTGGACAGTTTTTCCCATTCTTGGAAGACTGCGTAGCACGTCAAGCCACGCACTATATCCAGTAAACCTCAATTCCTCCCTCTTGGTGTGATGCTGTGGATGATAAGGGACATTCGTATAGCGCTTTCCAAAGTCTCATTGCGCTTTATAATCACTCCCTTTTTTTTTTTTCAGCATACGCACACACACACACACACGCACACGCACGCACGCACGCACGCACGCACGCAGGCACGCGCGCGCGCGCACACACGCCGCGCACGCACGCACGCACGCACGCGCGCGCGCGCGCACACGCACACACGCACGACGCAAGCACGCACGCACGCACGCACAACACACACACACACACACACACACACACACACTATCTCCAGACGGCACATAAACGTGGTGGACATCAAGGAAAAGAACACCTTAGGAGAAACGTTTTGAGATGACGTTTGAAGATGAAGGTCACGGAGTGTGGCGGTTGGAAACGGACATTGAGTTCATGGTTTAATCAGCTAAAGTACTGCACGTTCTGTTCCCAACGCTGTTCTCTGTTCATCCTTGGTATGCGAAAGACAATGTCACTAGCAGACGAAGAGATAGAGAGAGAGAGAGAGGAGAGAGAGAGAGAGAGAGAGAGAGAGGCATTGATGGAATGTGAATGTCCTGCAGTTCCAGTAATGACTCGAATTCAAGCACTTCGGGTCTTGTCATTCTGTGCTTAAGTGGAAACTAGTACAGGTCTTTTAAAAATAGATCTGGCTGGGCGGAAACTGGCGTTCTTTAAGATCAGTTTGGCAGCAGAATTTTGAAGCTGTTTTTGAGGGGTCTTGGATTGCTGTGGACAGCCAGCAAGACGTTGAATTAAAATTATTTAGCCTGAAAAAAAAAATGCAAGTAGTTATTAATGTCTGAGCTCCCTTTAGTGTGAGGTATCGGCAAATAGTCCCGATATAAATGGGTTCAATGTATAAAAAGCCTGTTTTGATGGAGTGTTGGTTTATACTTGACAGGAGCAGTGGTGTTTTCATGGCAGAACAGAGAATGGCAGAGACGAAGACTATGTAGATGGCGGTGAGAACGTAAGGCTCTGACTTACCATCAATCAGTTGTAGACAACTGTTTACATCCATGACCTTATCGCTGACACACAGTCTTCACCATGTTTCAGACACAGTGTTCTAAAGAAGTCTTTTCTTTATGCAGTGAGTTTCTCGCATGGTACAATTAATTTTAAAATTGCTTCATTTTAAAACGACAGTCATGTTTGTATTAAATCATTTTCTTCGCTGTTCTATTCGTGTCTGTCCGCTTGGCTTGATATCTGTTAGTTTCTGTTCTTTCCGTGTTTGTTCATTTTGGTTTTGATGTCATTTATGTTGTGCAGTTGTATTTTTTTCATGTTTTTCAATTTGTCTGTTTGTTGTTTTCAAGGCATTGTATTCTGTCCATATGATCGCTGTGAAACCTCGAAAGTGACTTAATTACGTCCCCTGCCTATGGTGGAAACCACGTGGCCGTGCAATGTTTGTTAGACATGCTCACATTCGGAGGTCTAGAAAATATCCCTCTGCCGTTTTTATTTCTTGAAGACTGCC
Source organism: Conus betulinus (assembly GCA_016801955.1). NCBI lineage: Eukaryota > Metazoa > Mollusca > Gastropoda > Neogastropoda > Conidae > Conus > Conus betulinus. The sequence goes on along the minus strand of JADBJO010019652.1, from coordinate 21,104 downwards.
TTAGAAAATATCCATCTGCCGGTTGATTTCTTGTAAACCGGTCTTAGAAAAGATCTATCAACCGGTTCATTTCTTGCAGTCTGTCCTGCAGCTTTAACAACTGTCTTTTTTCAACTAAACATATTCCGAAATCTTGTGATGCTTAGAGAATTTAGTACCCGAAAATTGGAAAATGTGAGTGTAGGAGACCGCCATGGAACTGGAATGTAATGCACGCAGAGAGACTGTAATGTAATGCACGCAGAAAACTGTAATGTAATGCACGCAAGAACAAAATTTCTGACGAGTAGCATATAATTATCATATCAAAAACCAGAAATGTAACTACATCTATAGATCCACCTGTGGACGAAAATGATGTGGGACATGATTGTTGAGAATAAGAGAATAAAAGTACTGTGGACTCGGTGTATTATTATTAAAATATTTTTTTTTTTTTTTTGCTGTCCCATTTTCTGGGCCACCTCAGAGGCAGTGTACCACGCCTCTCATTCAATACCCCGTCAGCAGCCACAGACCCAGTCAGTCCCGCCACAGCCACAGCCCAGTCAGTCCCCCCACAGCTACAGCCGCAGTCAGTTCCCGCCACAGCCCCAGCCCTGGTCAGTCCCGCCACAGCCCCAGCCCGGTCAGTCCCGCCGCAGCCACAGCCCGGTCAGTCCCGCCAACAAGCCCAGCCCCGGTCAGTCCCGCCCACAGCCACAGCCCGCCCGGTCAGTCCCGCCACAGCCACAGCCCGGTCAGTCCCGCCACAGCCACCAGCCCGGTCAGTCCCGCCACAGCCCCAGCCCGGTCAGTCCCCCGCCACAGCCACAGCCCGGTCAGTCCCGCCAAGCAGCACCAGCCCAGTCAGTCCCGCCACAGCCACATGCCAAGTCAGTCCGCCGCACACGCCCAGCCCAGTCAGTCCCGCCGCAGCCACAGCCGCGTCAGTCCCGCCGCAGCCGCAGCAGACAGCCACCGCCGTCAGTCCCGCCACAGCCACAGCCCGGTCAGTCAGGCCGTCCGACAGCCAAGCCGGTCCAGTCCCGCCACAGCCACAGCCGGTCAGTCCCGCTGCCAGCAGCCCCGGCAACCGGCAGTCCACAGGGCGCAGCCAATGTTTAAGTAGTCAAGAGGCAACCCACCAGAGGAGACACTGCGCTGCTGCCGAGTCACTTCGGTAATCTTCAGTGGCGCATGTTTCCTGATCTTAACTTACGCAGGACACCACATACTAAGACCCCTACAGACAACAATTGGCTCATTTGCAGAGCTGGCGCGAGTGTGAGCCCTCTCTCCGGAGGGCGCCACCACGTCCCGTCCAACGACAGCCCCCCCATGGACTTGCCAATACTGTTGACCCCGACGAACGGAACCAAATGAAGGCCACAGACGTGGAGAGGACCTCGGAACCGACGTCACCATGAGAGCAGGGTCATGAAGGGTTTACACATAATTTGACACTTTTTGTTATGCTGTGATCGATGAGAATGAGCATTTTGAAGATGATGCTACGGATCTCTATTCCGGTCTAAGACTGCATGACAGGGCTGTACTCTATGCTTCCTTTCATAATATATCGTCCTGTCAACGTCAACCAGACCGAGAGATACAGACCCTGGCAGTGTTGGTCAGGAAACTTTGAGCAACACTATCAGAGACGCATCCATTAAGTGGATGAAACTCGACTGTGTGGGTGCAGCTGAGCCCGTAGCAAACTCAATTCTGGGTAGGACTCCGGTCAGGGCAGTAAAATCCCCATGACTCTAATGGGAATCGAACCCGCGACCTCCAAGCCGGGAGTCCGCGACTCTAACCACTTCGCCTTGGCGGCTAGTTATAAAATGTTTGCCTAATGGAAGCGAAATCTAATTTGAAAAAATAAGGCCATGTGATATTTGAAGTTATGAATAGAAATGTAACCCACACATTCATACTTGGTTTGGGTACATTTCTTTTCGTAACTTCAAATATCACATGGTCTTAGTTTTTAATTAGATGTTGCTTCCAATAGGCAAGCATATCTGTATCTATATTTGAAACAACAATCAGTGCCAGTTAACAAATACACAGAAGGGAAACAACTGAAATTAATCAGTACAGGAACTGGTTGATGATTCCCTTTATATAACGTGCGAATTTTTTTTAATGGGCATGTTGACCGTCTAAAGAAACAGGGAGTAAGACACATTTCTTGTTTATCATTAGCAATGGGGAAAGTGTAGTATGGCAGAAAAACACTTATAGCCTTCTTTACTCTGTGGTCCCACAAACATTTTTTCTAAATGCCAAAATGCGCAATTGGGCTTCATTTTAGTTTTCTGCTGATTGTTTTTCTTATGAACCAGCCGACCGCAGGAAAGCATGCTAGAGCTGCCACAGGAAGCATGCTAAGCTGTCATCCTGAAAGTCCATCCATATCGGGTTTTGTCAAGAGCCAAGGGAGGCAACTTGCCCTACACTGACTGACATGTAATGAAGACCATGCGGCAGCAGAATAAAAAGCACTGGGAGGGAAAGGTGCCTGTCAATATAAATCTGATCCCAACTCTGACAGTGTAGGTAAACGCACACTGACACCGGCAGACAACTTCATAGTTTGTCATATGTGTACACTTTGACGACTGACGTCATCAGTCCTTTTTGGACGCTATTACCCACCTCCACTCACTGTTAGCTTTAAATCATCTGTTTTTTTTTTTGAAGTCTGCATTTCTGCACATATGTATGGGGCTATGTTTTTTTGTTTATTTGTTTTATCTGATGCAATAATTTGCAATGCAACGATTTTTAAGTATATGTGCGATTACATATCTGGCTGTGTGTCATGGTGTGTGTGGTGTGTTTGTGTGTGTGTGTGAGTGTGTGTGTGTGTGTGTGTGTGTGTGTGTGGTGGTTGTGTGTTGTGCTGTGTAGTATTGTGTGTGTTTGTGTTCTCGTAAACATTTTTGATAATTCAATTCTTGCAGACTGATAGTAATTGATGCTTGTGTAGTAGTAAAATCCACATTTTGATTTTTTTTCTCCTAATGCTGTAATTAGTTTTGAAATGTGTAGGAAAACAGAACCTTCCTTGCATGAAAAATAACCGTAGTTTGGGGTTCTTGGATATTCAAAACCATGGAAATCATAGTGTCATGTATCTTTTGACCTGGTAACCACTGACTGACACAATCCACCAGAGGCCATAAATCACGGGCCATAATCACTCCTGTCTCCGCGTGATTTTTTGATCTGGTGACTACCTGGACTGATCAGTCATACTGCTCTTCTCGTCTGACCTCCTCCACTCTCATCTCTCTCACTCCTTCTCTCAGTCTCTCACTATCTCTCTCTCGCACTCTCTCTCTCTCCTGTCTCATCTTAACTCTCTCTCTCTCCTGCTGCTGCTCCTCTGTCTCTCTATCGCTCCTCTCTCTCTCTCTCTCCTCTCCCTCTCCTCTCTCTCTCGCTCTCTCTCATCCTCTCTCTCTTCTCTCTCTCTCCTCTCTCTCTCTCTCTCTGTTCTGTGTGTGTGTGTGTGTGTGTGTGTGTGTGTGTGTGTGTGTGTAAAGACATCAATATTAGAGAAAATAAAGCAAAAGAAAACAATGTTGTGTTCATCGTGTGTATGTGAGAAAGCGCGAATTGAAATATGTAGTCCAGTACTGTCGTATATCTGTGCACAGCTTCACATAAGCATTAGTGTAGGTCTAAGGTCTTGCCCTTGTGTGTGTGTGTGTGTGTGTGTGTGTGTGTGTGTGTGAGTGTGAGAGAGAGAGAGAGAGAGAGAGAGAGAGAGAGAGAGAGAGAGAGAGAGAGAGAGAGAGAGAGAGAGACAGACAGACAGACCAGACAGACAGACAGACAGACAGAGAGAGAGAGAGAGAGAGAGGGAGAGAGAGAGGGAAGTGTGTGTGTGTGTGTGTGTGTGTGTGTGTGTGTGTGTGTGTGTGTGTGTGTGCATGCGAATGTTAGTTATTTAGTTTTAACGTCTGTTTACCCTCAAGTGATATTAGACCGGGAGGGGGTGTTACAAGGGGGAGGAGAAAGGGGTGGGAGATAAAGGAGAGGCAGAGAAAGGCAGGGAAGAGAGCACAAATAAAGAAGGGAGAGGATGGATATGAAAGTAGTGACTGATTGTGCATGTGAAAAAGCTTCAATTGTTTTGTAAAATTGTGAAGAAAAAAAATCAGTGTGTGTGTGTGTGTGTGTGTGTGTGTGTGTGTGTGTGTGTGTGTGTGTGCGCGCGCGCGCGCGCGCAAGAATGCATATGTAGAAAACAAATAGATTGGGGAAGGGAGGGGGGATAGCAATATCCAGTAATCAACAATTAATCAACAAGAAGAATATTGCAACCCAACCCAGCTGAAACCAAAATGTACCGGTTACTCAAAGAAGAATACCAAGAGGGCTAAAATGCAATATTTCAGCAAAAGTTCGCAAAAGATAAAAAATCATTCACAATTCTTTCAATCGTTAACTGTTTTTTTTTTTTAAACGAGTAAGCTATCTGCAGTGTTAGTAATTTGGTCTTTGATATTAGGACAGTGCAGGAGCAGATGATTCACTGAAATATGGTTCCCACATACACATTTGACGTCTTTACAGTACTTTGTTTTGAAGGCATCTAAACGAATTTTAAACATCAAAGATGTAACTGGTATTGACCCTGCATCAGATATATGCCTTAGCTTCAAAATTGAATTCAGTGTCTCGGAGCCTTTAATGCAGGTGAGAGAATATTGGCTCTCTGATGCCTTCAAAATGTTGACAAAATTCCCCTCGGCTACTTTTTCAATGTGTCTATAACATTCATGCAAATCTAGTTCAATGTTTAGTTGAATTGCCCCTTCAGTATTTGGTGCTGCACTTTTAGCTGTTCTGTCAATCAGTTCATTAGAGTATACTCCGCAGTGGGAAGGAACCAATAAAAACTTACACTAGTATCTTTGTTTGACAAATTTATGAATTAAATGTTGGATTTCAAGGATCATTCCAACACGCTTTTTGACATTATGACATTTGATAGCTTGTAATGTCGATTTTGAGTCCACAAAAATAAATATTTTACCAGTATGCACGGGTAGCTATTCAATATGGCGCAATGACATTAAAATGGCAATAAGCTTTGCAGTAAAAATAGCATAATGCTGTCCTATATGATAACGCTTGACTGCTTTCAATGTAGGAATTACACATGCTGCGCCTGTGCTACCATTATCAAGTACAGACCCATCTGTGTACATTTTAATGTAGTCAGCATAATAGTTCTCTAGGTGTCATTAACTAGATTTCTTAAAACATTTGGAGGGTGATTTTTTTTTCAAATCTGTATGATCAATATCAAAAATAGGTTTGATTTGTTCCCAAGATGGTACAGGTGAAAAAGGTGATTTCGGTGCTATTTCTTCGCTTTTTAATTCTGTGGAATTAATCGTATCAGAGACAAACGAGTTTATTGGTTGTAGTGAGTGGATTGTTTTTAGCTCTTTTAACAAAATCTTTTTCGGAATCTAGCCTAATTTTTTTCCTTACAAAACGTGTCATATGCGAACGAATTTATTACAAATTTTGTTGATTAGCTTTTCCTGTGTTCGTCAAGAGGAAGAACACATGCCTCTTTATAAACCCCTAGATTGGAAGCATGAGTTGGAACTCCAAGAGCAGTTTGAAAACTTTGCAATCTATACCTTGTAATTTGTTTGATAAGTATTTTGGAGCACTAAAGAATATTTCCTGGGCGTAAATTAAACGAATTGGAACTAAGGAGTCAGCAAGGCATAAAAATGCTTTTGTATCTTGACCCCAGCGTTGTTTATTTATGATTTTGAGGAAATTTTAAAGCCTTTCTCTTTTTTTTCAATAATGTACTTTATTATGTTGATTCCAGGTAAGTTTAGATGACAGGTAGACAACCAAGAACTTAACACACTTGTGCATAATTAATTACATTGCCATTGATTGTGAACAATAGGCAGATTTCAGGGTTATACCCTGAGTTAAACAGGACAATATTTGTTTCTTCTAAGGATAGCGATAATCCATGTTCCTTCATGAACCTGGTAATTTTATCTAATTCAATTTAGTATACCTTTTTTGTATAATTTAAAGCTCTAATTGTGGCATTACGCTCCGTTGTTACCTTCAGCCGCATACATAAATCATCTGCGTACTGGGCTAAAACAGTATCCTTCGAAAGATGCTTTGGAAGAATAACATCGCGTGCGAATATTTGTGTGTGTGTGTGTGTGTGTGTGTGTGTGTGTGTGTGTGTGTGTGTGTGTGTGCCTGCGTGCGTGCGTGCGTGCGCGCGTGTGTACGTGAGTGCGTGCGTGTGTCCATACGTACGCACGTGATTGTGTGTATTTGTGTGCATTGTTATGTGTTGAGGTTGTAGGAAGGAGACAGGAGGAAAGTGGAGAGAAAACAAAAAACCTATTTGTATAAAAGTGGCATAGGGAGCAAGCACCTTGAATTACACCGTGTGGTTAATAGTGGGTAGGTTCTTACAAAACAGCTGTACAGTGGAGACCGACTCCTCCATTGAACTAACTTGTGAAAAACCCTGCCAAACTGAATCATTTTACAAGACTGACAAGGAACAGAGTGGAATGTATGCTGATTGTAAAAAGATTAGTGTTCATGAAACATTAACACCGTTGCCAGTCACTATAGAACATGGTGAATAATCATGGTTTCTGAAAAGAAGATTGCCAATTTCATGATAATGGGATGAAGTATCATTGGAACTGCCTTTGTTCAGGATCCTTGCCAATGAGCTCCTATTGGATAGATATGGAACTGTCAGACCTTGTGCCTAAGTTCGTGGTCGTTTGGTATGTGTTTGTGAAAAGTTATGTGTCGACAGAATGTAAAATTATGAAATCTGAAGAGAGGACTTGAAATGTATTGAGTTCACCCGCTTATGCCTTGGCTCGCCGGGTCATGAAAGGTGTCTCACACACACACACACACACACACACACACACACACACACACCATTACCATACAACGCTGAATAAATGGGTTGAGAAATGAAGTGAATCAATTCTGTCTTGTTAACGTGATACATACTATCTTGTCATCTGACTGACTACCACTCAAATCATCGGGTTCAAATTTCAGAATTAATGGTTTTCATTTCCTCGTGAAAGGAAAGTCTTTCACAAAAGTCTGAAAAACAATGTTCACATTTCAAGTCAGAACATCAAACACTTTACAACAATTTACATTTACGAAATACTGTGCACATGAGGAAAAGTCTTTCACAAGTTTAGAGTGTGATGCTGTGGTAGTCTTTCAGCCGCACCTGATTAGATTCAGCAGCGAGTGAGTAATCCAGTTCATGCGCAGGTATGAGTATTGTTCATGTGGACCACGTGACATTCAGAGGATCAAGATCAGGTGGTGTTGGCACACCTTACCAGCAGATTTGTTAGGCACAATTTGACGATCTATACGTTGCTGACAATCAGCTGTAAAGCTCAAGACGTTTGACGATATATACGTTGACAATGAGCTGTGTAAACTGTAGACGTTGACGATATATACGTTGACAATGAGCTGTAAAGCTGTAGAGGTTTGACGATATATATGTTGACAATGAGCTGTAAAGCTGAAGACGTTTGACGATATATACGTTGACATGAGCTGTAAAGCTGTAGAGGTTTGACGATATAGACGTTGACAATGAGCTGTAAAAGTGTAGAGGCTTGACGATATAGACGTTGCAAAGAGCTGTATAGATGTAGAGGTTTGACGATATATATGTTGACAATGAGCTGTAAAGCTGAAGACGTTTGACGATATATACGTTGACAATGAGCTGTAAAGCTGTAGAGGTTTGACGATATAGACGTTGACAATGAGCTGTAAAAGTGTAGAGGCTTGACGATATAGACGTTGCAAAGAGCTGTATAGATGTAGAGGTTTGACGATATATATTTTGACAATGAGCTGGAAGGGTGAAGAGGTTTGACGATTTATACGTGGAGAATGAGCTGTAAAGCTTTGCCGATATATACGTTGACAATAAGTTGGAAAGGTGAAGAGCTTTGATAATATATACGTTGACAATGAGCTGTAAAGCTGCAGAGGTTTGACCATATATACGTTGAAAATGAAATGAGACAGGGAACAGCAAACAATAAACATTTAGGGGGAACTTTTGCTCCTGTAAGAAAACATAGCACAGGGTAACTTTTATTCAAGACTGGCACAGCCTTTTAAACTAGAAATAAAGTCAGACAATTACAAAGACAAACACTGTAATAATGGGGGTAAAACAAGCGCAGGCCAACAACTCCTCTGTCATCATAGTAATGACTTCGCAAAGATTGAAAATGAAGGGGGGGGGGGGGGGGGGGGGGGGGGGTTTTGAAGATGGAAGATGGAGAAATGGGAACATGAATTAAGAAAATATATTATAGACATGAAAACTCTTCACTAGCTGCAAGAGGAAACCATCGTTATCCCTTTTGAAGCAGATGTATTTGTATTGCCTGCTCCGAGGCCTTTCGTCAACTGGATCAGGGAGAGACACGGTGGTTGTGTCTGTGCTCCTGGCGTCAAATAGAGACACACAATAGTCCATAATACCGTGATGTTCTCACCACCAAGGGTTAAAAAAAAGAATCCAACAGCACCCCCAAAGCAGCCAGCAAAGGGGCAGTAAATGAAACAAAACGAAAGTGTGGAGAGGAAAAAAGTTGCTGAAAAAACTAAAGACATTATGCAAACAGTATAAAATGTAGGGGACATTGTTTGAGCCTACGCTTGAAGATCAACCCAAGGATGCAAGGGAGATAAAAAGACAAAACAAAGGACGGACAGAAACAAATACAAATAACCTTGATTTAATTGAAACGAAATTGAAAATGAATGAGGCAGAGAACAGTAAACAATAAACAGTAAACAAGTAGGGTAACTTTTGCTCCCCAAAGAAAACCTAACACAGAGTAACTTTTATTCAAGACTGGCACAGCCTTTTAAACTTGAATGAAGTCAGACAAATACAAAGACAAACAAGAAACTGCAAACTGCAAGAAATATTCAATTATAAACAAAGCTTGCTCTTATGTCTTAGATTGAAGAAATACGGGGAGATAAGCGTACATATCTGCAGTGGTAGATAATTCTGCCTAACTAACAGTATGTGCTTGAGTGGGTGAATGGGGAATAATAAATGCTTCTCAAAATGAGCCTTCAGCAAGCTTATAGTCTCCAAGTGGGAGACGATCTCCAGTGGGGAGGAAAACCTCACTAACATATAACTCCTGATCAGATACCGGTATTTCGAAACCTGATTGTTTCTCCTCAGTGACCACAGAAAGTGGTAACTTGACTCGTCTGCCCTTTCCGGTTTCATCCCAGTAAAAGGCTAGTGTGTGCAATACTGTAGTATGTTTGTTGAGTTTTCTAAAAATCAACCAAAGGTGCCACCTAAGAAGCAAAAAGAAAATCATGAAAGAGCAAAAAAGCTACAATTTCTTGTGAAAAATTAGAATATATATATATATATATATATATATATATATATATATATGTATATATATATATATATATATATATATATATATATATATATATATATATATATATATACCATTAGCTTTATAACCTCAACACAGGAAAACAATCAAAATCCAATTCACAACAGTGGAGGTCGTAGAGTTATTACACTATGGAGGAATGCGCCAGAGTCATTCTTCATCCACATGGGGAAATACGCCAGAGTCATTCTTCATCAATATAGGAGAATGCGCCAAAGACATTCTTCATCCACATGATTCATCCTCCTTGAGGAAAGGTTACTGCAGATGAGGTCCGCCACCCGTCCCAGGCTGGGGTCAGGTGCGGCACCTCCGCCACCTTCAATCCTCACACCCGTGGCCCGGCGTGAGACAGGCAACCTGTCAACACACTGGGAACCACGTGCAGTTCTACAATAACCAAGGAGACTCACTTCAACATGAAGATGTAAACAGTAACCTTTTCTTATAAGTTTTTTTTTTTTCATCTTTTTCTCGTCTTATCTTTATTAATGTCCGACATCATTCGGGTCGATGAACCTTTTTTTATATTTTTTAACAGATATATATGTATACATATATATATATATATATATATATATATATATATATATATATATATATATATAATGCTGAACAATTAAGTAGTGGGGGAAAACAAAGTGCAGGTTAACAATTCTTCCATCATTATAGTAATGACTTGACAAAGATTTGAAATTGAGAGGGGAAAATTAATGAAGATGAAGTAAATGGGAAAATGGTATATCATAAATATGAAAACCCTTCACTAGCTGCATGAGGAAACTATCGCAATCTCTCTCGAAGACAGATCTATATGTATTGCCTGCTCCGAGGCCTTTCGTCCGCTGGATCGGACTCATCAGGGAGACACGGCTGATTGTGTCTGTGCTCTTGGCGTCAGATAGAGACACACCACAGTCCATAATCCTGTGGTGCTCCGACCGCCAAGGGTTCGAAAAAGAATCCAACAGCACTCCAAAGCAGCCATATATATATATAATATATATATACATATACATATGAGAATTAAAAAAAAAAGGTTCATCGACCGAATGATGTAGATATAGATAAGGTGATAATGGATAGTGACATAGACCCCATGTTTTACGAACGTGTCAGTTGAAGGGGAAACAGTGCCGGGCGTTACCTCCTTGGTGGAGAGGAGGTGTGTTTACATTTTTTTGGTTTCACCTCCTTAGTGGAGCGGAGGTGTGTTTGTATTCATTTGGCGTCACTTCCTTAGTGGAGAGGAGGTGTGTTTGTATTTATTTGGTGTTACCTCCTTAGTGGAGAGATGTGTTTGTGTTTATTCTGTGTTAGCTCCCCATTGGAGAGGAGTTGTGGTTAAGTTAATTTGAGAATTGTATGTATTAATTATATTTGTTCTCCCGTAGGAGGAGGGGGAAAGGACAAAACAACAACTTTTCGTTGTTGTGTATTTATTTGATGCGCCTTGGGTGAAAGGAGTGACTGCGCGCGTTTGCGGAGTTTGCTTTGGCGGTGGTGTGTGCGTGTGTGGCACGGCTCTGGGAAGCATGACAGTCACATAAGGGTCTGTTGCTGACCTAACTCTTTCAATGGTGCAAAGT
>JADBJO010019652.1:0-5000 GCA_016801955.1 Conus betulinus | reverse complement strand
TGTCTGAACCAAGGAACAATCGGGCACATTTTCTGAATGTGGCATAGAACTGTCAGAGACGTGCTCAGGATGTACCAGCAGAAACATCAGACGCACGCTTTAAATACGCCTTTGGGCTGTCAGGTGCACCTCCACCTGCCCCAGAGATCTGGCATGTGATCCTCCCCCCCCCCCCCCCCCCCCCCCCCCCCCCCCAAGAAACACACGCAGAGAAATTGGACCACTCAAGGTATCTGTTTCACAGGCATGAGGTTCAAGCGAAAGCTGGGCAGACAATGTCCTGCTTGCTGCCTGATGCACCCGCACAAGCAAGGAGTCTGGGATGTTCAAGGAATTTTGCTGTCATGAACAATTCCAAAACTCTCCCATGGAGGACACTGGAGTGACTGATCTACAAGACTAGATTCATTTCCCAACCTCTTCGGCATCTTCACGTCATGCTTTGAATTTGGCTCCCCCAACGTTGCTACCTTGCTTCCATCAAGCTGGAACCTCCCCCCCTTCCCTCCCCCTCTGTTCCTGAGAGTCTATTGCGTTGGGCTCCTGTCCGCCAGGGTCGTAGCTTCGTGCACAACCCAGGGTGAACTCGCTCCACTGTTCATCTACTCTGTTGCAGTACTGGCATTCCCACAAGGCAACCTTTCTGGTTGGACGCCCACAACCTGCAATGGACAAGGAGTCAGAGCATCATGAAGGGCCATGTGAGAACTGAGTGACGGTAAACGCTCTTCCCAGAAGCTGGCACTTGGACTATCTTGTGAATTTCACACTACTCAACAGTTCTTTGCGGGTCGTGCAAACCTCTTCTGCTATGAAGTGGATGTACAGCTGTCGTACGAGGTCACTCGTTCCAGTTTGTCTTGCACTCCCCTTTGCACTAGTAAGTATGACTGGCTTTGATGTCCGTGCAAACTTGGAAGGGCTAACACAGAGAGTTTTGCTGATGCTTTCGTAGTTGTGTGAAAAGAGACTTGCCACTCGCTTCCCAATATAACATTTTTCCTTACGAGACGAGACCATACAAAGGCTATGCCAATTTGCATAATTCACGATAAATGGTCGATGATATAACTGAAGAAGAAGGAGAGTAACTCTTCCTCCTTTCGTGGAATAACTAGACGCTCATAACTCCAAACCAATGCTGCTTACGACAACCAATCGCCCAGAAGAAAAGACACGAGAGAGCCACAGAACAAACAGGGAGACATCCCCATCAATGTTCGATGACAGCTTGTGAAGCTCAGGATTCTTTTTGCAGTGCACCCACGCCGCTCATTCTGACACCCCGTCCACAGCCACAGCCCAGTCGGCCCCGCCGCAGCCCCGGCACCGGCAATGCACAAGGAGCAGTCCATGTCAAACCATCAAGAGGCACTGATCTAACATACGCAGGACACCACCTACTAAGCCCCCTACTGACGACAATAATTGCTTAGTCGCGGAGCCGGCGTGTGAGTGAGCTCTCCCTCCGGAAGGCGCCACCACGTCCGTCCAACGACAGCCCCATGGACTCGCCGATACCGGTGACCCCGACGGAACCAAACCAAGACCACAGACGTGGAGAGGACATCGAAACTGAGGTCACCATGAGAGCAGGGCATGAAGGGCCACAGAATTTGAGACATTTTTTTTAATGCTGATCGATGAGAATGAGGATGATTAAGATGATGCTACGGATTCCATTTCGGTCTGAGACTACATGACAGGGCTGTACTCTACGCTTCCTTTCATAATATATCCCGGCGTCAACCAGGCCCGAGAGATACAGGCACCTGCAGTGTTGGTCAGGAAATTTGAGCAACACTCTCAGAAACACATCCTTTAAGTGGATGAAACTCGACTGTGTGGTCCCAGTCTTCCCAACTGAGTTCGCAGCAAACTCAACTGGGTAGGAGCCGGTCGGGCAGAAAAAAACCCACATGACTCTGAGGGGATTCGAACCGTTGAAACGAACCTTGTTGTTCAGCAATGCTGTTTTCCGTTTGTCCAACTGTTTGACTGTCACCGCCAGTACACATCTTGCTTCTCCCCATTCCCCACACACATCGTAGAACTCATAGCGCGCAGTTAAGTCACACGTTTGTTTGTCCAACAACTCCAGGTCAACAGGTGGCACAGTGCAAGAGGTATGGCGGGTGCAAGGTAAAGCGAACTCCTCCTGCAGAGGAGAAAAGGGACCAAGGCGCCACACCCGGTGCTGACGTCGACTGCCAGGGCAGGACAAGAAGGCGGAACTGAAAATGTATCTTCCCATAATAATAAATTATCGTCAGTACCACTCTTGGTGTTATTACTGACCAAAGCTGACAGGCTTGAGTTCAGAATTTCCGTCTCCTTGATGGGCTACTGACCAAGACTGACGACCCTTATCTATCTGAGACTTTTGACAGCAGATGCCAACCCAGTCAGATGAATTGCCACTGCCCTACTTTAACTGATTAGTTACTTATTTGCTTGATGGTTTTTTGGCTGCCTCTTTGATAACTTAGCTGAAAGCTGAATTGTCAAGAGTATTTAATCCTCCAAAAAGAGTATTCACATTTAGTATGGTGTAAATCTTATATAATATGTTTGTAAACTAACCTGTCTTACAGAGTCAGAATTTCTAAATCTGGTTATGACGTCTCCAGTCTCTGGATACTTTAGAGCGAATTCTGCTTGTTTCTGGTCATTATTTCATAGAAAAACGTATGTCTGTTCCAACCAGAGCCATATTACTATTCAGTTTCAAAGACCTGGCAACGACTGATTCGAGTATTCAACTTTCTTACCATTCAATGCAATATGCACATTCTACTGGGGACTACAAGGAATCAAAAGTTTATATCAGATTACCCAGAAGCCGTCTAAATCATGTTGTTGTCTTCAACGCGACAAAAATCAGCGTGGGAGTAACTTGTTTCGGCACGCTCAGAGACAAACCAACATCATTTTATTTGCTGTTTTTTTTTGTCAGAGAACAAAGCTCCTGCGAAGCTACCCAGTGGTTCTGTGGAACTGTTCTGTGCATTATTATCCAGCTTTCCATCAGCACGTGGCGTGCAATTTGCTGACAGAGTGTGAAGATGGAAGAGACGAAACAGAGCACTGCCCCTTCAGCAGTCCTGAGTGTCAGGGCTGGGTGGCTTTATGTAACAGATGTTATAAATTTGGTAAGATGCAGGGCGGAAGTTACAAACATCCTGACCCCATAGAACTACTCAGTCAGTATTGTACATCTCTGGGGGGTAGGCTGAGCTTCCCCATGTGTGTGGGAGGACTGGTCCACTGCACTGAAAAAACTTACAAAGTCATACTGGGAAAATATATGGCCCGCCTTATCTGGTTATTGCTCTAATGATATGTCAGTGCCTACCATGTACAGACACGAGATATTAAGAGAACGTTCAGTTCTTCATCATTATTTTGATTCTTACTACATTCGATACTCTAGTCCCAAAAAAATATGTTACCGCTTTCGTCGAGAGACAAAAATAGATATATTTATACGCCGACTTAATGCGAAGCTTTATTTAAAACCGTCTGTGAATTCAGACCAAACAAGTCTGACACGCACACTAGTAATTCACAGTCCATTCTCTTGACCAGCACATACAGCTGGTCTGAAGGACGCCATTTTGTGACACAGTGCCTTGATGGTCATATGACCCACACATTTCTGCTGTGTGGGTCAAACACACAGACGGTGTGTAAAGGCAAACGCACGTCATGCAGCTTTCAACATCAAATGCCAAATGCAAATAAAACTATATCAGAAAATGGCACCATGATTTTTCCAACATTTACATGTCGAAATCAGTTCACCACACTGGCACACACCCTACTTTGTGACTTCACAACTGATTGTCAGGACCGAAGTGACGAATCCATGTGTAAGTATCCGTTTTGTGTCAACCAATTTACGTGCGAGAATGGACAATGCCTTCCCTATGACAATGTGTGTGATCAAACGTTGCATTGTCAGGACAAATCAGATGAGGACTGTGCATATTTTAAGTGGGTAAACATTAAGTACACATATTACCATTCCCTACTACAAATTAATTTAATGGAATCAATAAGTTCACAGCAGTGGCCATGAATTCCAGCGATCCCTGTCCTGACAGCCCCTATCGTGTCCAGGCGAGTTCAATGAACTGCCTGCCTGTCTACACACGATGCAATGGGATGAACGACTGCATTGAGCACCAGGACGAAGAGGGGTGTGAGGGTCATGATAATGTGCAGGATTTTTCAAATGCAAGCTTCCTCCATTTGCGTGCACAGTGACACAATGCCGTGGATGGCTGCCTCACTGCCCGTTACGTGACGATGAACTGGTTGTGTGACATGTGTCCCGTGGACTGTGTGTGTCAAGGTCACGCGTTTCTCTGTTTTCAACCTTTCCCCAGCAACACTCTTCCCTACAGCTCCGCTACTTAGATGCCACAGGGTTTGGCATGACACTGGTGATGCAATAATCATTATCTCGCTTTTTCACCTGATCCTTGCCAGATGTATCTTGAGACTGCTTTGATATTAAACTGAAAACATGTCAAATTGAGAGTTCTGGACCTAGAGTGGCAACAGATTTCATCACATCAATGGCGTGTTCTTTAGTTTAGAAAAATCTGCATACCTTGTACCTGTATCCAACACATCCTCGTTACCTCCACACTGCACGTTGACAGCCTCTCTGCCATCACAACACAGACTGAAGGGATGCTGGATTTACTCATATGATGCTACATCCCTCACCGTGTTAGAAACAAAGTGTTGTCTTCATTTAGTAGATGCCGAAGTGATTTAAATTCGTCATTCATTACTAGTAGCGCCAAGGGTTGTCGTTTGGCACCAAACTCTGATGAGCTTATACAGCGATGGAAGCCATTGTGAAAAAGTTCCCCCTGAGATATTGAAAGCTTTCTCAGCTGCAAATTTTGTTTAGCACGAAAATTATAAGCTGTGCTGTCAGTTCCTTCCCTTTGACTTACAGATAAAGCATCCTGCCATGCCCCAAA
>JADBJO010019651.1:20000-32849 GCA_016801955.1 Conus betulinus | reverse complement strand
TGGGTTCATTATATTTTAAAAAAATTGTGGCTGATAAAGCCGAAAAAAAAAAGGTGCAAGGCAAGACGGGAATCAATAGAAAAAGAAGCATCCCATTATCCGTTACAGAAGGATATCATTTACTACCGCAAGCATTGTGGAACAAAGTTTTCAAAATCTCTCCAAAGGAAGGAGAAATTCTCCAGTCTCTTACTGAATTCCGGTTGGTTAACAACAAACAATAGCTGTGATTATAACAACATTTTCCAAATTTAGACACCATTACTTCGCTGTCTCATAGATAAAACTTAATGCCTTCAAAACAAAAATTTTGCAAGAATGTTAAATGTCTGAACAAATTTCAAACCAACACATTCTTCGGGAATGCCAGAGATTAAGACCTATTGTTTACCCCGGCTATTCTGAAAGTTCTCTTGACAGTATACCTTGAGAATTTTAGTTTTGTTTGATTTTGCGAACTGTTTACTACACAGTCCCATGAGATATTTGTTATAGAGTTTGGTTATGATTCAAATTCGTTGTTTAAAAGTTGGTTTTCCCATACCTTTCTTTTCTTTCTTTTCTTTCTTTTTTTTTTTTCTTCTTTTTTTTTGTTAAAGATTGTAAAGATGCCTTTCCACCTTCGTACATGATTGCAAGATACCCCACCCACCCACTTATCCTCTGCTCCCCCCTCCACATCCCCCATTTCTCTTCGCGTCTAATATCACTTTATGTTGAAAGACGGTAAACTGAAGACAACCACCAAACAACAACACAACAACAACACACACACACACCACACACACACACACACCCACACACACACACACACACACGCACACACACAACACAAACACACACGCGCGCGCGCCGCACGCACGCACGCACGCTCGCACGCACACACACACACACACACCACACACCACCACACACACACCGGTTGACCCATTCATGATGTCTCAGACGGTACGGACAAACAGCAGCGTGGTTTTTTTTTTATGATCGTTGTACAAGAGGTGAAGTTTGTATTCTTAGATCCTGGACAATGCATTGACGCGTTCGGAGCAAAGGTGGTCAAGCGAATTCCTGTCAAACTACAGCTATGAACGTTGGATTTCTTTTCGCCCTGGGAAACGTCGTGGACATGCCGAGCTGAAACAGCAGTCTGTTCGCTGCCAGAAGTCTGGCTGCAACACAGGACAAGTGGAGGTGTAATTTCTTGAATCCTTATAAATGATAAGGAAGTGGAAATGGTGGTCCTCTGAGCTCTGGAAAGAATAGGGTGAAAAACTTCAAAAAGTAGGCCAAATAGCGAAGATCTTTGTCGTTGAAAAATCCTGATTTTTTTTTTCGAGTAAGTCTTATGACAATGACGGCATTGTTTGACTGGACTTGTTTGTACCTCACTACTTAATTGTCCGTATGTGTGGAGCAAATAATGTGCCTATTTTTGGTGATGAAGTCTGTTTCATTTGTATGTATGGTCTCCTTTATCTTCTTAAAAAAAAAAAAATATGCAAGCGTATATGTCGCATGTATGTGGTCTTCACGCGTGTTTGCTCCAAACGTCAAAACGCTCTGGCAGTTTGACTGGTTGGTTTGGTGATGCAAAGAAAGAGGGATATCCTTTGCTTTGTAGTTTTCAGCGGCAACGTTTGCTGTACAGTTCACTGTTTGGGGAGATGGAGAGAAGAGCTGAGAGTTATTATCCAAAAAAAAAAAAACCCAAAAAACCAAAAACAAAAACAAAAAAAACAGATGAGGTGCCGACGTACGTCCCCAGACTGCCATCTTTTGTTGTCTACATACCTAGCACTTTCATGTCCAAATACAAGGTGTGTGTCCTCCCCTCTTTCTTGGGTCTTTGCTGAGATCAAATGACCCGTCTCTATAGCACATCGTCAGCATTCATTTTGCCTGCATACTTTCAGACGTTGGGATGCAAGAACTTGTTGTCTGCATTCTTCAGACGTTGGGATGCAAGAATTTGTTGTCTGCATTCTTTCAGACGTTAGGATGCAAGAATTTGTAGTTTTGAGACAAAGGATGTGAAAATCATCATCACGTCTAAATGAAGATGCAGTACACATAAAAGAAGAGGTAAGAATTTAAAAAGAACTTTCATGTGTTGTCAAGGTAGATTCCGTTGTCGTGCGTGGCGTGCGTGCGTGTGCGTGCGTGTGCGTGCGTATGTGTGTGTGGTGTGTGTGTGTGGGTGTGTGTGTGTGTGTGTGTGTGTGTGTGTGTGTGTGTGTGTGTGTGCGCGCGTGCGTGCATGCGTGCGTGCGTGCGTGCGTGCGTGCGTGCGTGGTGTGCGTGCGTGCGTGTGTGTGTGCGTGCGTGCGTGCGTGCGTGTGTGTGTGTTTTTCCTCCTTATGCAGGTGGATTATGTCCAGAGGCAGAATTATTGGCGTACACTGGTTTTCCTCTCAGTCGCTCATTGTCGAGATTAAACATCCAAGTCGAAGTCTCAGTTCTTGCTTGTTGAGGATTTGTTTCTTCATGTAACATCAACACATCATCTGATTATTAACAAAGGCTTGCCCAACATCCGTCTTCTCAAGCTTACATCAGTATTTTTGTCCGTGTTTTCTTTTCAAACAATTTTTGTTTTTGAAGAATGATATTTCCAGGCATAAATCCAAATAAATCTTCCGCTGACGTAATTTTCCGTATGTTGCTCCTGTTTCATTGCGGTTGTTATACCATCGTTTGGTTAGGTTTTCTTTTCTTTTTTTTCTTTTTTTTCTTTTTTTTTTGTTGTTTTTTAACTCCCATTTCCTCTGCCCCCCACCCCCCCCCCCCCCCCCCTTTTTCCTTTCTCTTTCGTTTCTTTCTTTTCTTCTTTCTTTCTTTCTTTCTTTCTTTTGTGTTTTTTTTGTTTGTTTTGTCGTTGTTGTTGTCCCGGGTCACACCTGACTAACGTGATCTCACTCGAACGTTCTGTCCTGCCGTGTGTCTGGACTGTTCTGCAGTTGATGTGATCATCGCTAGCCCCTCTCCAATCCCTCCTCCACGATTTCCACATCTGCCCTACCCCCCCAACCGTCCAGACCCATCCTCACTATGGTTTTGAAGAGAGAATGCAGCATTTGGTGATTATGTAACGTTTAGAGCATTTTCTGATGATGATTTTGGTTTGCATGTCCCCCCTTTTCTTTTCTCCTCATGTTCTGCCAACCACCCCCAACATCCCACCCTCTGTCCCTACCCCCCAACATTTTTTGTTTTTAAATTTCTGAAATTGATGCAGGGAAGAAAATAGAATAAAGAGAAAGACAGAGAGAGAGAGGAGATGAGAGAGAGAGAGAGAGAGAGAGAGAGAGAGAGAGGAGTGGGTGGGTGGGGAGATGTTGCCATCCGGTGTCCCTCCTCAGATTCAATGGAGTCCTGTAGAGTTCTCGTTGGCCAGAATGCAAACCAACACACAAAACGGAATGCAAATTAAGTTATTTGGTGACAGTTAAGAAATTAGATGTTTAGTGTCCAGGCATTACAAACAACATCCAAATTCACAGAAAATAAGTCCCAGTTCACATTACTTTCTTGACGGATGTCTTGTCTCCCAAAGCGAAGAAGAAAAAAAAAAAAGTCTGGTTCTCTGCTCAAATTTTCTGAACATTGTTCATCGAAGTTCTCTTCATTCAAGGATGTTTGTGTTGGCTGCATCCGTTATTTTGGTTCACTTAAGCACGTTTTGATCGTTCATGTATACACAAAGCAAACATTAGAGAACTGAGCCGTCAAATGATACGAGTCATTTGATGTTTGGTCTTTTTGAGGCAGCGCAACAAACACACACTAAAAAAAGGAAAAAAAATAGAAATAGATAAAATGGGGGAAAGCATGCGTTTGTAGATAAATCTCTAATAATTATCACAGTAACGTAGGAGGGATTGTCAAAGGAGGCGGCTGGGAGGAGGGAGAGGGGGAGGGATGAATGACGGGGGGATGAAAGGGACGGCCATCAGTCCTTCATCTACAGCGGTTGGAAACCTCTACGTTTTGTATTCTGAACACAGAGCTACTGGTTTGTGCCTGTCCGGAGTCCATTTTCATCCCTCGCTCCTCCGAAGAGCCTCTAACCCAAAGGGCTGTGACATTCGCCCTTTCAAGAGTTCGAGGGTTTGTAAAATCAATCTTCACGAGTTCGAGGGTTGTAAAATCAATCTTCACGAGTTCGAGGGTTGTAAAATCAATCTTCACGAGTTCGAGGGTTGTAAAATCAATCTTGAAGAGTTCGCAAGCTGTAGAATTAAACCCTCAAGAGTGCAGTTTTTTGGGTTTTTTTTTAGTTGTACAGATTCCCACACGATGATTTAAACGTCATTTCCAGCTGAAAATATGCTTTGTTTTTCAATCTATCATGTCTGCATAACATCAGCGGCATTCCTTTTTCAAAAGCCTAAAAAAATGTTGAGGGTTTTGCACCCTGTCGTATCCATCTCAGTTGGATCTTGCAATTACACTCTCCAGTTCGTTTTGGGAGATTTCCAACAAGCCTCTATAATTCTTTCAAGCCAATTCACCTCTAGTGTTGGTCATATGTATTTCTGTTTCTTTTTTTTTTCAATCGGTGCTTCGTCCATGTCTCTTAGTTTCTTTTAAGTACATTATAGAATGCTAGTTTCCCTGAGAAAACATAATAACTGATCACTGCTGTTCAGCTGCAAGTCCCTTTCATCACACTTAAGACCCTGGTCTCTGCACTCATGATCTCAGGGCAACTATCAACAAGATAGACGACTCCTTTTCCTTCATTCATCTCCCTTTGCAAATGATATGAAAGTCTTTTCTTCATAAAAACGTGATACTTTTGGGTGATAATTTAACCCTGATGAAAGACGTTTGCTGAACATAATTCTTCCAGTATTCTTTGTCTATCTCCACGTCTTACGTATTATTTGCGGCACTAAAAAATGTGTTTGAATGATCTTGTCTTTGTGTCTGTGTTTATCAGAATGTCTGCACACTCAACACAACTTGTGTGTGTGTGTGTGTGTGTGTGTGTGTGGTGTGTGTGTGGTGTGTGTTGGTTCTGAAACGTGGCGAACAACAAAGACAAAACACCCACAAACTCCAAAACATTTATCAACAGATGATGTCTGCGAAACATTGTGAACATCAGATGGCCAGATGTTATTGCCAACACAGAACTGTGGAACAAGACCAAGCAAGTTCCAATAGAATTAGAAATCAGAAAACGGAAGTGGGGATGGATTGGCACACACCCTCAGAAAGTCTCCATCCAACATCACAAGACAAGCCCTTGAATGGAACCCTCAGGGCAAGAGAAAAGTGGGAAAGACCAAGGCAGACCATGGCGAAGGAGTACCGACGCAGAAGTGAAGGCCGCCGGAATGACGTGGGCCGAGCTGAAGAGGATCTCCCGAAATCGTGTCCGCTGGAAGAGTGTGGTTGCGGCCCTATGTTCCCTGAACGGTTGTATGGGAAATGTTTGAATATGAAAATGTATTTGTGCAGGTGACACGCAGATGCTTGCAACTGTACATTTCACTTCACTCTTCTCGGGTGCCACACCTCATTTGTTTTGTTGTGAAAGGAATGTTGCTGTTTCATTGTTAGACAGCATGTTTTCCCGCTTTTGTCAAGGTTTGTCATAGCATTTATTTTTGTTACAAATTACTTCTAAATCGAATCTTTACGTAGCATTTATACGTGAGTAAGACGTGTAAAATACAAATAATAATGATGATGATAATGATAATAATAATAATTATTGTTATTTTTATTATTATCATTATTATCGTCATCATCATCATTATTATTACTATATATAGTAATAAAAGTAGTAATAATATCAATGATGATGATGATAACAATGATAATAATAGTAAATGATAATAACAACAACATTGTGGGAGGAGCAGTATGAGGAAGAGGAAGAGGAGGAAGATGATGATGATGATAACGCTTGCATGCCTCACATTGTCTACATTTCAGGGGGGGGGGGGGGGGGGGGGGGGGGGGGGGGGAGGGAGGAGAGACAGTGTCAAAGATAACAGTGCTCTCTTAACTTTCTCTGCCCACCAAACCAGCTGAGTTTGCTGTAAACTCTCGTCAAACACGTGAACCATTCACTCACACACACACACACACACACACACACATGCAAGCATGCACGCATGCATACACGCACGCACGCATGCACGCGTACTCACACACACGTATGCACGTATGCACGCACGCATGACCACACACACACACACACGCGCGCGCATACACATACACACATGCGCGCGCGCGCAGCGCACGCACACGCACACACACACGAAGATTCAAAGATTTTAATCCTGTGACCCCTTTGGGGGCATGGGGGACTTGAAACAAATCAAACAAATAGAAAGGAAACAAATTAAAACATCCAAATTTTCCCTATAATTAACACACTGAATGTAATGTTACACAACTTTACTAAGTCTTAAAAATTTCGCGAAGTTTAGCAACTCTCATCTACCACCACACAGCAAACGACAATAGTTGAATACGGACTTTGTACGTGTAAATTTTCTAGGTATAAAAACTGATTTCTGATGTCGTTTTATTTGTTACATTTCTTACAAAAATGAAAGTCATCACCAAGGTCATTCTGTGGTCGCAGTCCCGACAGAATCGTTCATCGTGAGGTATTCCAAATCGTCTGCCAATTTCTATCATGAGTTTGTGATTGCCACAGCGACACCGAATCAGTGTGGATAAATAAACATTAGATAACATTTCAATATATTTTTTCGCGCGCGCGCGCTCGCGCGCGGCACAACACACACACACGCCACACGCACACACACACACACACACACACACACACACTCACGCGCGCGCGCACACACACACACACACACACACACAAAACACACACACACACACACACATACACACACACACACATTATTTAAACAGATGAATAAGCGAGGTTCACACCATTCCAAATTCCGGTTACCTCTGTCCTGCGCTAGTACTGTATTGCTTAAAGGCACTGGTGGCCACAGGTTTAAGACGCTGCTAACAGTTTGTCCCCACCCCACCACCCCCACCCCCACCCCCAACCCCTCCCCCCACCCCACCCCCTCGGTCACCGCTACAGGCAATGTGTTTTACTGCATCCTGCGTGTTCAGAATCACAACATCTGGCTGGCTGTCTTTATTTGGTCCCCAAAAAAAACATACCAAGTAGTTCAGTTCTTGATGGCGTGTTCTCTGTTGGAGGTTTGCGGATTTGGGCCATAAACAGTGTAAGCAATGATGTCCAAACGCATATTAAGCTGGAAAGTCTTTGAGAACTGGTTTTGATTCATGTGTCTCAAGAGTGTGTGTGCATCAGTGTTTGGCTGTGTTTGTGTATATGTGCGTGCGCGCGCATGCGTGTGGGGTGTGTGTCACGTGTGTGTGTGTGCGTGCGTGCGTGCGTGTGCGTGAGTGCGTGCGTGTGTGTGTGTATGTGTGTGTGTGTGGTGTCTGTCTGTCTGTGTCTCTGTGTGCGCGCATGCATGTGTGTGTTTGTGCTTGTGTGTGTGTGATAAATTTCAAGACCTAGAGACCTGTTTTTTTAATCCCCTTTCTCAGTGTGTGTGTGTGTGTTGTGTGTGTGTGTGTGTGTGGTGTGTGTGGTGTGGGTGTGTGTGTGTGTGGAAAGAGCCAGCCAGCCAGCCAGACAGACAGAGAGCTAGAGGGAGAGCCAGACAGAGAGAGACCAGACAGACAGACAGACGGACAGACAGAGACGTTGTCACCATGTTTTTGTTTTTTTCCTTTGAATCGTTACCAAATCATTATTTGACAACGGAGGGGATTTGTTAGCCTGCATTGCTTTGCTTTCCACCTCTACCTAATTGTTCAAGATATTCATTGTTGGGTCAGTCAGTGGGAGACTGCATCTCTTAGGAGATCCCAGTAAAGACCCTTCTGCACAATTCTTAGCTGCTGACAGCACTCACATGACTGACAATGCTTGGGTTGTCTAGAAGTAGAGCCGACCACTCTGACCGTTGACACTTTGACCTCCCTTGCATCCTTAAATGGATCCTCACGCACAGACTCAAAAGATTTACCCTTTTATTGTATTTTGTATGGTTTCCGAAACGATTTTTAGTTTTCCCCAGCATCTCATTTACTTACCCAGACTTTCTTATCGTTTCACTTTTTCTAGCCTTCGCTGGTTCCTTTTGGGGGTGCTGTTAGATTCTGGTTTGTACCCTTGGTGGTGAGAATACCACAGGATTATAGACTATGGTATATCTGCACGTGATGCCACAGGATCACAGACACAATCAGCCATGCCGAGTCTGATCCATCGGATGAAAGGCCTTGGAGCAGGTGATATGAATGGTTCTGTCCTTAGGATAGATCATCATGGTCCCCATAGGCTGCCAGTGAAGGATTCTAGAATTATACAATTTTTCATTTTCATTGCCCCCCCCCCCCACCCCCCTCCACTTCCCTTTTTTGTACTTTGAATCTTTGCCAAAATTAATGTAATGATGGAGGAAACTGGTAGCCTGCACCTATTTTCCCTCTCTGCTAAATGTTGTTCTAGGGGATGGGTAGGTTCCCGTACGTGAAAGAACACGTTCACTGTCAAGGATCAATTCTACCTCATAAGCTCGTTCACAGGTAATGCATGAATACGTGATTTAGTTTCTGCTAAAACCTACCTTCATCTTTAACTGTGGACAGAACTTCCAAATACCTCATTTCTTGATTGATGCACCACCTGTGTAATTCAAGTCTCTGCAAAATAAGCTGCTGTTTTGAATTTTGCCTCTAGCACTTACAGTGTGTCTTTCATAACCAAGTTTAAAAAAAAAAAACCCGGCAGGTCGCTAGTCATTGCGTCAATGCATTTAATGAAAATTCAAAAGAAACTGAGAAGACACCACCTGGTTGCGTTTACGTCCTGCTCTGAGCCACTTGCTGCTTTGTGTTTACACAGAATAGATGAAACTAACAAGCCACTGCAGGCTGGATGCCATGTGTTCTCTCTGAAATCAAGATGCTGTCATTTCCAGAAGTCAAAACACATGGTGGCTGGCTGAGTGAGAGATTGGCTGTTAAGGCCTACCAAGCGGCGGCGATGAGAGAACAAACGGCTTGGTCACTGATGCAGCGAACTACGCACAAAAGACGAACAATTTCTTTGTATACGACGTTGAACTTTAATTTCCAAGTCGCACATGATTCAACACAGCGTGTGGAACCTTTTTTCTTTTCATCGCATTGACCTGCACTTTTTTTTTTGTTTCCTACATCATGCTCATCGCTAAGGATCTCTCTAATATGCGTGAAGGTGAAAAGATTTCTTGTGTATGAGTCCGTCTTCCGATGAACGGCCTCATTCGCCCACACTTGAATTCAGTCGGAGTTTTGTTTCGTACTGCGTCCAGAAAAACGTGGCCATTCTTCCTAGCATCTAAGTCCAACTGGCACGGGGGCATGGAACGATGCAGGTTTAGCCCGCCTCAGCTCACCTCAGAAGCAGGGCCGTGGCGTGGGTACGGCGCAGCACGGGAACGGTGAATTTCAATGCCGTTGCTCGGACCAACGGGCCGCCTGGCTCGGTATGAAATGACAGAGTGAGCGACCCCGTTACGTGAGTTAACTCATTCAACCCCGTGAGTCTCCGGGCGCCACTGAGCGACATTCTCACTCTGTGCCCAGACAAAACATTAAGGCGAATTACAAAGTAGCCCCTTTACTCAAACCAGTTCCTCACCTCGTGAATACGCACCACAATGCTAGCTTCCATTTAGGCACATTAGATTTCACTCAGTAATTGGAAAGATTTGGTTGTGTTTTGTAATGTTTATATACTTAAACTTAGAAAACACACACACACACACACACACACACACACACACACACACAGCACTGCAATGTTTGAGTTTGTTAAAGCATTAAAAGTCTAGAAGTGCATCCTGTCTTTGGACAAATTGAAATATAGTTATTTTTCAGTGAGCCTGTGAAAAGATCAGTCTCTTGGTCAGACTGGTTTGAGGAAAGCAGGATTTAAAGAAGCGCTCCTTCCATTTCTACAGACTGGCCTGATATGGACGGGCTGCTGAAACTGCAGCTCAACAAGGACTGAAAGGGTAAAACTATGTATATCCTTCACATGAGTACGCTTAACTGTTGTACTCAACACACAAATGCAGAACACCGCGCACACACCACACACACGCGCGCGGCGCTCGCGTGCGCGCGCGCAACGCATACACACACACACACACCCACACACCCACACACACACCAACACAAATACACACAACACACACACACACGTGCGCTAACATGCACACACGCCATGCACACACGCACATGCACACCGAACGAACTGCGCTACACTGGCGCATACACATGGGCGTAACCCACACGCCCATGCACACACATATATAACACAAACGTGACCGCACCACACTCACCCACACACACACAAACACACACACCCACACAATGGACAATAACGGCACAGCCAATGTAAGGTAGATACCGAAGGCCCTGACCAGCGCGTTGGAAGCTAACGCTTATATCAGACTTTGCTTTAGTCGTAGCCACAAGACCCCTTCTTTAAACCTCTCTCATCTTAAGTCATGCATTTCGTTTACTTCTTTCTGGAGCTGCATTCCACCACTGGCGGCTTCTGTAGGCACGAGGGTGCTGAAGGAAGAAGGGAGAGGGAAAGGAGAAAAGCGGTGGTGTGTGTGGTGTGTGTGTGTGTGTGGGTGTGTGTGTAAGTGTGTGTGTGTGTGTTGTGTCCTCTTCACTGTTTAACCTGTCGTCTCTTCTCCCCCACCGCCGATCACTGCTCCGTGCTTCATGATCGTTTCTCATGAAATCACACCACAAATCAGATTGTCTCAGAGACTGAAAGAAGGGAAAAGTTGGGGTTAGGTCCTGCAAGCATGCCAACTGTGGCTGAAAATTGGCTCGGCTGCGATTATGAGCGTGTTTTAACATCACTCAATACCGTGAGTTGTGCATGTTTAAGATATCCCTTATCCCGCGCCATCATCGACAGTGTTGGGAAGCTGTGACATCCCCATCAGTCTACAACGTAGCCATGGTGACAGCCGGATGGGATTGAACATGTATCTCCGTTATTCTGTTCTTATTTCTGGCTGCTGAAGGGTGATTGGTTTGTCACGTCCACTTGCTGAAACTCCACCACTGTGCTGGGGTCTGTGAAGCAAACGTGACTTGAACGGAGGTTGGAACGGGCACGACTTTTGACGTCACGGCGGGGCATGGAAAGACAAAATGTACCGGTCTAAAGAAAATTGTTCTTCTGCAATCTGCCGTGTAACTCTCACCAGCAACCCTCATCTCCAAAATGCCATTGACGCTTTCAAATATAGGTAGGTAGTGAGAGACACAGGAATACGAAGGGGGGGGGGGGGGGGATGGGGGGGGGGGGGGAGGGAGGGGGACGAAGAGCTGAGGAGGAGAAGGAGGAGGAGCAGTAGTGGGTAGGCTTTTGACGTCAACTGTCTCGTGTGAGGGGGGGGGGGGGGGGGGGGGCATTTTTTTTTTATGACGTTTTTCAGATTAGGTTATCGCTGTGAAAATAATCCAATGGTGTTTCTGCTGATCTCATCCTAGCCCAGGAGGATGTACCTGTGGGGTTAGTCTCGCTGTATACTGAAAGTCAAAAAGCACTCAAGACACAATTAACTTCTACAATTCGTGGTTGTTTGTTTCAGTGGGTGTCTGTGTGGCTTTGTGCGACTTTGTTTTATTTTGTTTACAACTTTATATCAGGATTTTTTTGGTACTGTCATTATTGCTGCTACTGCTGCTTGTATTGTTGTTGTTGTTGCTGCTCTTGTTGCTGCTGATGTTTGCGACAAGAGCGTGGCCACTTCTTGAAACTCCAGGACTAAGTAAGCTTCTGCATGGACGAAGTTTAGAACGGCTTTAAAAATGTGGAGTATCATAAGTGACAAATATGAGTTGAAAGCTGCATTATTCTGGCAGGTTTCCGTTGGGGAAAAACATCTTTTTACAAATGTGACGTGTGCGTGTGTGTGTGTGTGTGTGTGTGTGTGTGTGTGTGTGTGTATCAAAGGTAGTACTATCTCTATTTTGTGGGTCAAAAAGACATATACCTTTCACGAAAATAGCATTACCTCAACTTTCTGAATCAAAAAGATCTATACTATTTACTAAAGCAGTAGTGCATTTAATTAAGTGGTCTAAAAGACAGACTTTTCACAAAGACAGTCGTGCTTGTACATTGTAGGTCGAAAAATATCTACAACTTTCACAAAAAAAAAACAAAACAGTCTCTCTACTTTGTAGGTCAAAAAATGAACTATACTTGTTACTAAAGCAACAGAATTTCTACTTTGTCAGTCGAAAGTACACATTTTACAAAAGCAGTCATTCTTGTACATTGTACGACGAAAGGACAACCTCTATTTTATGAGTTGAAGAAGACCTATAGTTTTCACAGAGGTAATACTGCTTATGTTTCTAAACAAAAGAACCTTTCATAAAACAGTACTAGTCACGACGGATAAACCATACTGTTCACAAAGGCGATTGTACCTTTATTTTGTTGGTTGAAATAAACTATACATTTCACAAAGTCTGTACTATTCTACTTTTGTTCATCAAAAAGATCTACACTTTTTCACAACGGCAGTATTATCTTTACTTTGTTGCTCAAAAAGATCTGTACTTTTCACACAAGCAGTACTGCTTCTACTTTGTAA
Organism: Conus betulinus; assembly: GCA_016801955.1. NCBI lineage: Eukaryota > Metazoa > Mollusca > Gastropoda > Neogastropoda > Conidae > Conus > Conus betulinus. Next base: position 20,139 of record JADBJO010019651.1, on the reverse strand, counting down.
GTCGAAAAAAAATCTATACCTGTAGAAACTGTTCTACCTCTTTTTTGTGGGTCAAAAATGGCCGATTGATTGTTTAAAAAAAAAAAAGCAGTATTACTTCTTATATAAACACAAAAGCAACAGAACCTGTAGCTTAAAC
>JADBJO010019651.1:10000-12500 GCA_016801955.1 Conus betulinus | reverse complement strand
CGCCCGTGTGCAAACACCACACACACACAGCGAGGATGTCCTCGTTTTCATTCAACGGCCATCTTGCGCCAAATCGGACGAAGATAACTGACTGCTCGTTCATTTTCGTTGTCCTGGGTGTTGTGTATCTTTCTTGAAGAAGACCTAAGAGGTCGGAACCCGTCGTGTTTTGTCTTTTGATTCATTAGTCTACGTTTTTTGGGGGTTTTTTGTCTTTGTTTTTTTCTGTGTTGTATTTGTTTTTTTTGTCCGTGCTTTGTCAATGACTTTTTTGAATTTGTGTAGCTTTCCACCTGCGGTCGCTTCACTTTGCAGCTAGATCTATCTTCCTTTTCAAGTTTCCTATCCCTGTTTGGCTTTTATGTTATCTTTCTTGTCCTGATTGTTACGGGGTTGTCTGAAGAGTGTCAGTTAGTGTTTTGCATTGATTTCAGTATTCATCAGTCTTTATCAATCCAAGGGACCTATTGACTTGATGTGTTTGTTGGTATTCTTTTCACCATACATTGTCCAGCTTTTTTTTTTTAAACAATCTACAATCTGAATGAATACTGCAGAGGAATGGGTTTTGTGAAACGCTCCTTAAAAGAATGTTCTAAGGGTTGATTTTAAAAGATGAGAGTAATGGACTGTGACGTGGGTAGAAAGGCAAGTAGCTCCATTTTCGAACAGCTGAAGTACTGAATATTCTTCCGACGCATTATCTCTAGTTCAGGGAGGTCGAACAACCTGGAGGAACTGAGAGACTGTAATGAAACTTGAACATTCGAAAGTTCAAACAGATGTTAAGAAAAAGTGGAAGCAGAAACAACGAATGTTCTACCTTGTTCTTTGTTCAGCAGGAAGCCAAAGTGGTTGTGTCAGGAGATGTGTACAGTGAAGAGATTCACGTGCTTTGGAGATGACCTTGGCAGCAGAATTTTATACTGGTGGAGAGGATAAAGGAGTGTTGTGTAGACAACCAGCGAGAATGCACTGTATAGTGGTCTGGATGATATACACACACTAACATCTTGGCTGTATCTGTTGTGAGGTATTGGCAAACCGAGCCAGTGAGTCTGAGTGAGCATCCTGACATGATGTTGTAATGTTTTGGTCCACCGAGAAATCACAGTCCAGGAAAACGCAAAGCTACGCGTATGATCAGAGAACAAGATTTGAGATAGCTTGCAAAGAATAAACGTGTGCGACGGAAAGAAATCGGACTCCTGTCCTATCATTATTACGTTTCAAAGATGGTTTGACATTCATCCATGATTTAACTTCAGAGACACAGCCCTGAGCAGTCCAGAACAGTATGGCAGTAGTTTTTAGATGCCAGAAATGTTTAAGTCAGTAACGTCCGCATACATTTCCTGGTGAGTATTCTGTTTTAATTTGATGTAGGCCTATCAGAGGAGTTGAACAAAATATAAACCGTGCAAGATCGAGCACATACCTTTGAGGTATGTCTGAGGTGACCACCGAGAATTGTATCTCTTCACAAAAATGGTGTGCGTGTGTGTGTGTGCGTGTGCGTGTGTGTGTGTGTGTGTGTGTGTGTGTGTGTGCGTGCATATGTGTGTGTGCGTGCGTACGTGTGTGTGTGTGTCTGTCTGTGTCTGTGTTAATGGGAGACATACATGGACATAAACTCAAGTCGAGGTATTTATATAAACCATCTGTTTCAGGCATCCTGGATCTCTGTGATAAGATTTGTTTGTCAAACATGTCGTGTGATTCTTTGATTATTAAAAAAAAAAAAAAAAAAAGGGGGGGGGGGGGGGGGGGGGGGGGGGTGGAAACAGGCGCATACCGATGGATTTAATCTTGCAAACTTGTTTTGAACATGTTCAGCAAAACTTGCTTGAAATCGATCTCCAGAAGGTTCCAGTCACCGTCACACGCACGCACAGCACGCACGCACGCACGCACGCACACACACACACACACACACACACACACACACACACACACACACACACACACACACACACACGTGACAGAGACACAAACCAAAACAGCTTCAGAAAAGTTTTCTCCAGCATTACCACCAAACACACAAAAGAATAAACTGGTTTGGTCCCACACCACTCGCAGATCCAATTAGTCCAGGGAGTACAGACCAAGGATCCCATAAACCTGTTTCGCCGCCCGTTGGCACCGGAAGCGAGAAGACTAGGCAGAGTATCCTCCCCTATCGGATGGGAGGCTGGAAGCCTGTAAATTCAATCCAGGCATGATGGCCGCTCGGCCTACACTAGCCAGACAGAGGCTAAAGATATTAAGCCTGGAAGCAGGGAGGTAACTCTGAAGCCAGCGACGTCATACAGACGTCAGAGAAATCGGGAGAGTCATAACTCGTGTGTCAGGGGAAGCGACTTGTCGATCTCCCAGTGTTTCTGAGAGGGAGGAGAAAGAGATAATTTGAGATTGATCTGGTCTGGAGAGAAAGGAGCTGGGATGTGGGACTCCATGAGGTTTCGATTTTGAGCGAGTAGTGTTTCAGCCCCACATTTAG
>JADBJO010019651.1:0-5000 GCA_016801955.1 Conus betulinus | reverse complement strand
TAGAGAGGAGGAGGAGAAAGAAAAGGAGGAGAGAGAGAGAGAGAGAGAGAGAGAGAGAGAGAGAGAGAGAAACAGACAAAGACATGGAGAGAAAATACAGACAGACAGACAATGACAGATATTGAGAAAGAGAGGGGGGGGGAGTTAGGAAAGGAGGAGGAAGAAGAAGAAGAAGAAGAGAGAGAAAGGGGAGAGAGAGAGAGAAAAAAAAAAAAACAGACGAAGACTAGCAAACAAAGCAGACAGACAAAGACATTGAGAGAAAATACAGACAGACAGACAGACAGGCAGGCAAAGACAGAGAAATAGAGACAACTACAACTCCTGGCACGATGCTGATGTCGCTGTTTTTTTTTTTGTTGTTGTTTTTTGTTGTTTTTTTGTTTGTTTTTTTTGGTTTTTTTTTTTTGTTTTTTTTTTTTTGTTTTGTTTTGTTTGTTTTGTTTTGCTTCGTTTTGTTGTTTTGTTTTTGTTTTTTTGTTTTTTTGGGGGTTTTTTTTACTATATAAAAACAAGCATATTAGGGAGCCATCCGTATAGACAAAATGGATATGTCTTGGAAAGGATTGTCTTTTATGCCACTGTTTCTATGGAAACGCTGACTGAATTAACTAAATGATTCAGTGTTAGCGATAGAGAGAGAGTGTATGTGCGTATATGTATGTCTGTGTGTGTGTGTGAGCGCGCGCGCGCGCGCGCGCGTGTGTGTGTGTGTGTGCGCGCGCGCGCGCGCGCGTTGTTGTTCTTCTTCTTCTTCTTTTTCTTCTTTCTTTCTTCTTCTTCTCAGTTTAACATCCTTCCACTAAAAGTGATTCAGACAATATTATAGTGTAGACTGAGCTTGATGTAAAGAATGAGAGAGATGCATTTTTAGGGAGTGTAAGGGGGGGTAAGTTTTAAAGTACGACGTAAGGAATGTAATCATAACCTTCCACCCCATCCTATTCATCAGAACGTTTAACTTAAACTAAAATTGTAACTGTAACAATCATAAATGCTGAAGGTAAATATTAAGTGAACAGTCTAATAAACATTTAGCAATAGATTCAAGAGTAGCAATAGGTAGATGGTCACTATTTAATGTGTCATTAAGAGTTTGCCAATCACAAGAAACCGCTAGCTCTGGGGATATTAATGTCAAATCTATGGCACTAGGGTTATGTTTGGGATTATCTGGAATGCGAGTTATATTGCCATTGTTTAAAAGGTAGATATATGAGTCAACTATGTTCTCAGTAAAGCGGTTACTAGTTATGACTTGACATCCTTTTTCCCAAAATGGCGAATGGGCATTAAAGTCACCACTGACGAGATATTTATTTGTTTGGTCTGACTGAATCGAGTGTAGCCATTCAGTGTTTGTATCATTTGGACCTTGTGGTAAATAAACAGAAACAATTAGAAGTATTTTACGATTTACCTGTACCTTTACTGCACAAGCATGCAGTCCGGGAACGTCTGGTGGAACAGTAGTGCCTGGCAGGTATATAGTGCATGGCAGGCTATTTTTTTTCCTTCACGAAAGTTTAATTGCTACATTAATAATTTTTTCATGGTTATCTACTTTTTACATAAATTATGGAAAATAATAATCGTCTAATATAGGTAACTTTTATTTCGTACATTTTTCTTATTGCAAAGCTAATTTTTCTTCTGATAGTTGTTGTACTAATTGATCAAGAATGGTTGTGATGGATCGACCATTCCATTGAAATATACCTTTAAAAATTTATCTGTCATGAGTAAAATAAGAGGACAAAATATTGATCAATGTACTTAAAATAACTTTTTACATATTAGGCATGCATAAATATGTAAGGCTCAAGATGAGGATAAATGTATGACAGTCAAACTAATGATGTTGGATTCAACAATGTATATGAACCAAAAATAATGTTCATTGCTTAAATATAAAAGGGCCGATCGTGTATGCTGCTCCAAGGGTAGAAATGCAGGTCATCCGGGTGGGGATGGAAGGACCTAGGGTTGAGGTAGCGGCACCGTGCAGTCTTCTTTGGCCTAGTCCAGAGTAACCCATTCAGATGATGCCCAATTGTCCTGGCGAGGACACTGGTGCCCGTGAAGGTAGGGTGGAGACCGTCATGGAGGATGTTGGTCGTAACTGGAAGCCGCGACTGACTGACAAGGGAAACGTTTTTCATGTTACACAGCTCAGAAGCTACTAATGGCGTTGAACAAATCCGCCTTTACATTCAGTTGGGGGTCCTTGACAGGTGTCACCTTACTAATGACCAATTTCATTTGGGGACAGCTGTTTGAAATGTCCTTGATGCATTTCACAAGTTCATCAGCGCAGCTTGCAGGTATTGTGTTCTTTAGGTCATTGATTCCACAATGAACTAGCAGTGCATCGTATGAGTCGTCGGCTTTCTGGAGTGCTGGTTTAATTTCACTTATTTTGAAAGCTTTTTCCGTTTTGCCTCTAAACCCGAAAGACTTCCCAAGTCTGTTCTTGTTGACTTTTGAAAGCACAGAGTCATGGACAAACAGCACATTTGGAAGTTCCCTTGTTTCGATTTCATCTTCCCCGCGTTCTCTATCAGTCATATGTGTGTGTAGGTGGGTGTGTGTGTGTTGCATACCTGTCATTGTGTCTGAATACATGCGCGTTCACAATTTGTGTTTGTGCGCGCGCGCGCGCGCGCGCGCGTTATGAAATGTTTGGATCCATGTATATCAGACGATGTGTTGAAGTATATGAAATGTGCGTATTAACTGTGTGGTTGTTTTTCTTGAAAATGTGTTGTATGAATAAACATTTCTTATGATATGAGTTGGGATTGGAGATGATCAGATACAGGGACAAAGTGTGGATGGAGTGTGGTGTGTGTGTGTGTGTGTGTGTGTGTGTGTGTGTGTGTGTGTGTGTGTGTGTGTGTGTGTGTGTGTGTGTGTGTGCGTGTGCGTGTGTGTGTGTGTGTGTGTGTGTGTGTGTGTGTGTGTGTGTGTGTGCGTGTGTGCGCGCGCGCGCGCTTGTATGTAAATGTGTCAATTTATCCGGAATTAGGCAAGTACGCTTCAAACTGAGTGTAGCATAGGAGCAAGAGTACTGTAAGTAATGCTAAGTAATTAACAATCTTAGTAATGCTAAGTAATTAACAATCTAATATTAAAGGACAGAACATCAAAGGTAAATGCCCACTGGCTGTGTAACAAACATTTACAAACTGAGGAAAGAAAAGAGTAGTCATTCAAAATCTTGGACACAGATGACGGACTGGATCCGTCAGATAAACTACAAACGCCCGACTTACGATATAATTCCCTTGCTCTTGGACAATTGATTAATAGATGTCCTACTCCGAGTGTTTCTCACACACATACATCTAATGTTTTTACAGAACTTTGTACGAAGGGAATTTAAACCGCATTCTGTGCAGTAAACTTCGAATCTCCCTAGACAGAGAAGCAAGGTAATTGTTTGACGAGGCTTTCGGGTTGATTTTGCCACCAAATTTAACACACCTCTGATAATACTGAGTATCTGAGCTCATTATCAAGTCTCTGAAGCTTTTTCATCCGATGTTTTTGTTTAGAAGAATGTTGCATTCTGTTAAATCCAAAGGAATATTAAGGGAATTGAACCCTCAACATTTCGAGCTGCCTTTCTTGCAGCCTGATCGACTCTCTCATTTGCTGAAATGCCACAATGAGAGGGGACCCCAGCAAAACTAACTGATGTGCCTTTATCGGATAAGAGATGTGTATAACATGATTTATTTCTGTTGTTATCTCCAAAACGGATTTTTGAATTTGAAGACCGGATTGCTTCAAGAGCAGATCTAGAATCAGCACATACTAGTACGTGACAGACATTTAGATGGAAATAAAGAATATGATTTTTAAGGACATTAAGATGGCGGCTAGTTCGGCACTGAAAATCGAAAAATTTCTGCCAAGATGGTACATTTTCTCCACGTTTAAGTCAGGTATTACAAAAGCTGCCCCTGTCCTACTGTCTTCTAGCACTGAGCCGTCTGTGAAAATTTTTAGGTGGTTCTTGTACTGATTTTCCAGGTGTAAGCATACGGAAATTTTTAGAATGTTGGGTGAATCTTTTTTTGACAAATCTGAGTGAATCGTATCAAAGGAGGCCTTTGTTTGTTCCCACCTTGGTACTGGTGAAAAGGATGGTTTAACAGCGATTTCATTTCTATTTATGTTGGAATCTCTGATAAGGTGAGAAGTATACGAGTAGATCGATTTTGTAGATTGTATTCCTCTAGCTCGTTTTCCAAAATCTTTTTCAGAATTAAACAAACTTCTTTTGCACAGAAATTTTTTTCTGTGTAAAACTCTTCAGAACGAACTTCGACGCAGCTACTTTTCGAACCTCGCTGAGAGGTAGCACACCAATCTCATTGTATGTCCTAAGTTGGATGTATGTATGGGAACACCAAGAGCGAGTTTGTAAGCCTTGCAATCAATGCTTTGCAATTTATTCAACAGATGTTGTGGTGCGCTGAAAAATACTTCCTGAGCATAGGTTAACCTAGATCGCACAAGAGCTGTTGATAAAGGTATTAAAGTCGAAGCATCTTGGCCCCATGGTTGCTTGTTTATAATCTTAAGAAAGTTTAAACTTTTTCCCGTGCTTTATTTAATATGTGGTCAATATGCTGGTTCCATGACAGTTTTGAAGTTAAGATTTTTATTTCAATCCCATCTAAAGTAAAAACCGGGAGCTTTTCTGGGGTTTTTAAGTGCAAGCGTGCGTGCGTGCGTGCGTACGTATGTGCGTGTGTTCAGTGCGTGTATGTGTGTATGTGTATGTATATATGTGTGTGTGTGTGTGTGTGTGTGTGTGTGTTCTTAAGACTATCGTCTTCATCAAAAGACCGTTAAATTCGTCATGTTCATAACCTCCAAATTTGTCCATGTTTAATTCTGACAATTCGCCAGTTTTACAGACTTACATGTTCTTCAGATCTGAAAAACTCTAAATACATCAATTTGGAGGATGCCAGAATTTACTGGTT
>JADBJO010019650.1:7500-20000 GCA_016801955.1 Conus betulinus | reverse complement strand
TGCGTACCGACACGTCAGCTTCCGTTGACGTCACACGGCTGTCCTTCTGCAAGCTTAATAGGGCAGGCTGAGATTGAAGATGGCGAGAGCGGGGAGGGAAGGAGGGAAGGGTGTGGATTTAGGGAAGGAGAGGAGAGGGGTTAAGGGGGGGGGGGGGGTGGTAGGGTGGCGTGGATGGTGGGGAGGAGAGAAGGAGAGAAGAAAACATAGTGATAGGGCGAGGAACACACGCGCGCACGCACGCGCACACACGCGTGTGCACGCGCGCGCGCACACACACACACAGACACACAGGCGCGCGCGCGCACACACATACACACGCACACAAAATTCATGTTCATAGTGCAGTTATTGCACCTTATTTTCTTTACTCCGATGTGGTTCGCATATCATTTTTTTTTAACACTATTCGTTTCGTTTTGTTTTGTAGATGGCTTGATGGGGGGGGGGGGGGGGCGCGGGGGGGGGGGGGGGGGAAGCATACATTGCTTACTTCGTTTACCATCTCAAAATTAGATTTTGACTTTACACACACACACACACACACACACACATGCGCACACTCTCTCTCTCTCTCTCACACACACACACACACACACACACACACACACACATGTACACGCGTGTGAGAAAGGGGTGAGGAAGAAATATAGGAGACGTTCTGGGAGATGGGAAATTGTGGGAGGAAAGGAGAGAGAGAGAGAGAGCAGAGAGAGAGAGGAGAGAGAGAGAGAGAGAGAGAGAGAGAGAGAGAGTTAAGAGAGGTAAAGAAAGTCTATTATTTTGTCAGTCTGCGGAAATATTTCAAAAACTTGTAGTTCATTTGACCGATTCTCTCTCTCTCTCTCTCTCTCTCCCTCTCTCTCTCTCTCTCTCTCATCTTGACTGACAAGTTGACAATCCGGTGCTTACCCGACTCTCTTTCCTTAATGAATGTAGAACGCATTCAGACCCCATTTCACAATACATTCTTCACAGTGTTGTTTGCATTTTATCTGACGCACGCACAGGTTGCGTCCTTATTGTTGGCTGCCGAACGATTACGAAGTATTCAGAGATAGCGCTTCAGGTGGAACAATAAAAGTTTGACACCGTGGAACGTGCAATAGTTTGTTTTTTTTTTTTTCCATTTTTTTCAGAATTTAGATGGAAAAGTTCAACGTTGAACGTTACTTTGGAAGCGTTTTTCTGTCATTTTGTTTTTTTTCGCCTTTTATACATGTACCGGCTATTTTAAAAGATATCCCAACTTAGTGTTATTATCCCTCAAGTGAACGTGCTTTCCTTTATGGATGGAGGCAGGGAAAGACAACTCCGCTGGCCCCCACATTTTAAGCACAGTTTCTCAATGAAGATTTTTAATAAGGTTCGTGTTCGAATTAGGACTTGGATTTTGTGTGTGTGTGTGTGTGTGTGTGTGTGTGTGTGTGTGTGTGTGTGTGTGGTGTGTGTGTGTGGGTGGGTCCGTGCGTGTTGGTGTATTTTGTTCGTTTGTATGGGTTTTATGTTTGTTTGCTGTCCCATTTTCTGTGCCACCTCAGTGGCATTGTCAGCACGCCGCTCATTCCGACACCCCCGTCCACAGCACAGCACCGGCCCGGCCCGCCCGCCGCCGCAGCCCGGCACCGGCAACCCACAGCGAGCAGTCATGTCAAGCCGTCAAGGGGCAACCCACCGGAGGAGACACTGCACCGCCGCCGAGTCACTTCGGTGGTGTTCAGTGGCGCCTGTTCTGATCCAGCATGTAACATCCAACATCTACTAAGCCCCCCCTAGTGACGACAATAACTGCTTTGTCGTGGAGCCGCCGTGAGTGAGCTCTCCCTCCGGAAGGTTGCTGCCTTGTTTAGGACTTGAATTGTGTTTGGTCCAGGTCTGACCAAAGGTCAGAGTCCGCTGCTGGGTCCGTATTGAAGATTCTGGAGCTGGGGAGTTCTGGTTTTGTCATCAAAAGGTTTCTTATCTCTGAGGCATAACACACGCCACCTTATTTCTCACGTCTATTTATCAATTCCTTCATGAACAGTTTCAGTTTCACCAAGGCGGCGTCACTGCGTGCGGACTAGTGCATATACGCTACGCCACATCCGCTAAGATTTGAGACCACACTACGATATGATTTAAAACTGATGGATAAATGAATTAACAACTAAGATGAGAGAATTGAAGAAGAGATGGTCCCGTGGCTACGACTTAGCAGATGTCTGACCTACACATTAGCCAATGCGTGGTCAGACCTCGAGTGGCTACCTAAGACCTTGTGTGCCCTCCTTACAACAGTTTTTTTATAATGTGTAGTGAATGTGTAATTCATGAAAACGCACGCACGCACGCACGCACGCACGCACGCCACACACACACACACACACACACACACACACACACACACACTCACCAGGAATTTTTGTTTCCTTTTGTCTCATCCCAGACGGTCACAACAGCCCACACGAGTCGACAGTCCCAAACCATCGACCGACCAATACTTTCCCAGAAACCAACAACATTACGACCGGCGGCGAGTCCTCGTCGATGGTAGTAGCGCTGGAAAATCAAAGGGGAAAGAAGTTGGACGGAGACTGGTGCCAACTGAGTGGATCGCCTTGATCGGCGGGCGAGTGAGAGCAGGCGGAGAGGGAGGAGAGAGAGACGGAGGGAAGGAGGAGGGGGAGCAAGATGGACAGCGGACAGCAGAACGTGGTGTTGTTACGGAGAAGCGGAGGTCGGGCGGTCGTCGTGTCCGGTGATTTCTATGGAGAGCACCGTCACCGTCAGGAGAGCGGCGGTCACGCAGGTAAACGATTAGGATGATTCTGCCTGCGCCATTGCGCGTTCGTGTGGTGTGTGTGTGCGTGCGTGCGTGCGTGCGTGCGTGCGCGCGCATGTGTACATTCTCACAGTGCTATCACAAAAGACAAAGTAGTTGGACAGGTAGTTTGCGACAAATACCATTTCTTTTTTTACAGTTTACCTCAATGCGATATCTGCACTTTTTTCCACTCAGTTTCCGTTGTAATCTTCCCCTCCCAACAAAACAACACCTGACTCTCTTTCTTTTTTTCCCCCTTTTTTTTTTTTCTTTTTTTTTTTTCTTTTTTTTTTTTTTTTTTTTTTTTTTTTCTTTTTAAGTTTTTTTTTTTTTTTTCTGGGGTGCTATCCCCTCCTATATATTTCATGTTTTATACTCTGTTACGTCATGGCTTTATGTATGCACGGTTCTACATCGATCCGTTTTTTTCTACCCTACATACGGACAACTTTGTTGCATATTTTTTTAAAGGCTGAACAACAAAACAAAAATAAAAAAGCAAAAGCAAAAACAAAAAAAACAAAACCACCCCACCACCACCACCCCACCACCACCATCACTAACACAACAACAACAGAAAGCCGATTCTTACCGTCTGTGCTGTTTGGGAAGTTTGCGGATGAAAGACATCTAGTCGCCATATTTGCTTTTTGATTTGAATTTGGCCGAGTGGGTTTTGTTGATGTGTTTTTAGCTATGGTAGTCAACTTTTTGCTTTTTTTTTTTTTTTTTTTTTTTTTTTTGTTACACACTTACATACAATACGTAACACTGACATACACATGTGGGAAAAAAAGAGGGTGGGCGCCGTACTATGATGCATCTTCTCCCGAGGGACAATGGATGTCATACAGGGAAGGTTGCTTAACTAACAGTCTATGTAGTGGATCTATTCACAACACAATCAAATAGAACACGCCAAAGCACAACAGGCACGATGCCTATCAATCTCTCTCTCTCTCTCTCTCTCTCTTCTCTCTCTCTCTCTCTCTCTCTCTCTCTCTCTCTCTCTCTCTTAACTCACCGGGCTCAACAATAGAGCATAGATCAATAAAAGAAAAAAAAAAGTTCTTTCAGTTCTGTCGGTCGAGCAGAGCAGAACTGTATGGGGACACAAAATACACAGTTGCCACACAGTGAACCAATTCCTTCATTTCTGTCGATTCAAAGATTTAATCCTGTGACCCCTTTGGGGCATGGAGGACTTGAAACAAAATGAAACAAATGTAAACGAAACACATCAAACATCCAAAAAATTTTCCGATAATTAACACACTGGATATAATGTTACACAACTTTACTAAGTTTAAAAACTTCGCTAAGTTCGGTAACACTTTTTTTATTACCACAGAGCAAACGACAATAGTTAAATACGGACTTTATACATGTAAAAAAAAAATGTGTTTTGGTATAAACTTATTTCTAATATCATCATATTTGGTGCATTTCATTACAAAATGAAATTCGTCGCCAAGGTCATTCTGGTCGCAGTCCCGACAAAATCGTTCATCATGAGGTATTCCAAAAATCGTCTGCCAGTTTCGATCATGAGTTTCAATCATGATTACCACCAGCGGAACCGAATTAGTGGGTATCACACACAACACACACACACACACACACACACACACACACACACACACACACACACACACACACACACAAGTATGCACGCACGCAGCACACCAACACACACACACACACAACACACACAACACACACACACACACCACACACACACACACACACACGCGCGTGCGCGCGCGCGCACGCACACGCACACACACATACAAGCACACACATGCACAAACCACCACCACCATAAAACAAAATGGAAAACAGTTAAACAACCTGTTAAACGAACCTGTCACCAAAATGTATATACACGTACACAGAATTTATCCCTGCAACATTTTCACAGGTCCCTATCACTTACTCCTTCACAGGGGTGCCGAGGTTATACAGCAGTGTGCCTGCGAACGGGGCGGGTCCCGAGTTCAAAACCCCTCATGCAGTTGGAAAACATTTGGCCTTAAAAAATCCTTTGCCGTCTCACCAGCGGGAAGGGGTACTTGATCAGACCAGGGAAAAGCTCAAGGCTATGGGAAGGAGGGAGATGAGGTTCACCTTCGTCATGCCGTGTGCCGCAGACGGAGTGAACTCTAACACAATTCAGGGCCCTCCTTACCACCGTGATGCTATAGGACTGTAACCAAACTAACCTTCCAATACCCATTTCCATAGACACTGATCCTGTTTTCTGCTTGGGGGGGACAGAACAGGGTTTTCATCGAGCCCATGTGGGATTCGAACCCACGACAAGTCAGTTCCTCAGCCATGCAATCCAAGCATTTTGGCAGCACCTTCTCTCTGCCCCCATCTCCCTCCCCTACCCCACCCCCTCTTTTTCCAACCCAGAAAAGGAATCAAGGAGGTTTTTCTTTTCCTGGGGGGGGGGGGGGGGGGGGGGGGGGAAGAGACGACGTGGAAGAGAGCTGTGGCTTCTGCTTATGATTGATGATGGTTTAAGTTCGCTTCCCATCTCTTCATGTGGCATCCTTTGCTTTTGCAAAAAATCAGAAGAGAGCAAAGCCATCTTTTGTTTCTTATTATCATTTTCTTTTTTTTCTTTTTCTTTTTATTTATTTATCTATTTGTTTATTTTGGAGGCCGAAAATAACTCAGTGGTTAGAGCGCCGGACTGGCAAGCTCGGTGATCCTGGGTATTGCGGGTTCGCATTTCCGCCAGGGCAGGTGTCGGTTACAGGGGGATTTTTTTTTTGTCCCGTCGGAGTAAGCATTGGTTCTGACTCCATTTTCCTCCCAGACAGTCCCATACAGTCCTTCGAATGAGACTATAAACCCGAGGTTCGGTTGTGTGAACGCACGCATAACATCACTTGCACACCCGTAAAATTGCATCACCAACTTTCGGAAGAGAAGGCCTGTTTGGCCGATGATGATGAAGGACTGTACGTCTTACACATAGCATACACCTCGTCCCCGAAGTTGGAGTATGGCTGCCCTAATGGCGGATAGAAAAAAAAAAAAACGGCTTCATACACACAAATTCACTCCTTACGTTTGGGTACCCGATGGCATTAATCCTTGCCTGTCTATCAGGAGTGTCCGCAGGAGTATAAGCTGCTGTACGCAGAAAAAAAAAGAACAAAGAAAAGCCCAAAAAGAAATTTATTTTGGATCTTTTTATTTTTTTTCCCCGCAATGCTCTTCATTACACCTCTGTTGCTGTCCGTACCAGTCCACAGAGCTTCATTCACGTCTTTTCCCTTCATCTGAAAATATGCTTCGTTGTTCCCTTTCGTATGTTCCAATGCCACCTTACTATTGTATAACAAGTCTTCGATTTCTCCCACTCCACACCTCCTATATCTTCCTATCATACCCTCCCCACCTCCCATCTCCCCCCGGAAATATGCCCTACATCGCCCCCTTACCCCCTCGTTACACCCACTAGCCCCAAGACTGTCCATTCTACCCTTAGCCCCTCCTACCCCTCCGTTCCTATTTCCACCGCACCCACCTGCCCTCAACAGTCCCGACCACCCTTTCCTGGTATTGACCCTCCCCCCCCCCCCGGCCCTGTTGTCCCTGTCTAACCTAAACGCGCCCACCTGCCGTCTGAGGACGCTTCCGCCTACATCATGGCAACACCCCAGTTCATGCGTTCACCCTTCCGGAAAACTACCCACAACGAAACAGCCCCTCCCCCCTCATACCCCAGCTATACCTCCCCCCCATTAGCCGAAGTGATGTACAAAGAACGCCACAGTTGTCTCAAGAAAAAGACGTGTCCGAACATCCATCAACCCACAGAAATGCTTAGACTGGGTCGATCAGCCAAGAGAAAATCTTCAGTATGCACAAACCCAAAAAGAAATTGAACAACTTACGAGCTTGTAGAGAACAGACCTCTCTAATGGGAGGCCAATCGCCGCCAATAAAGAAATTAACAACGATTGAGACTTCGCACCCTGGGGATCCTACCCCCCTTTGCAGAAGAAAAAATCAATACGCTTATCGTAAATATCTTTCCTCTAAATGATAATGAGTGCCACAGTTCCTGGTATGTGTTAAGCATACAGCTATGCGCTGTCTGAGCTGACCGGGATCCTTGCAGACATGCACGACGATGATAACTGTTTGCACCCTCTGTGTCGAACTATTCACATGCATGCACTTTTCACACTGAGCTGACTTGAAGGATGCGAATTGACGAAATAAAAGTCGTGCCGGTGTGCGAACGTATCTGCGCAGATTCAGGAGTATTGATTGTGCAATGACCGCGAATATGGACAAATCCCTCCTTTTCCTACCATTCCGCGTCATCTAGGTGCCCGCGTGAGGGGGTAGTATCGTCTTGGGTCGCATTTGTCTGGGTGTTGTTTCTCAAACCCTGCCGCGAGTATAGTGTATGGCCTCTTCCCACATCACATGCAAAAGCACTGTGTCGCTCCAGCAGTGTTGTTCGATGAACGCCGGTCGCATACCAGCCATTTTTTTTACCTGCTGGCCGCCAGACAGTAAACTACACAAGTACTGTGAACAGTTCAAACCCGCTCAACCCACACTACAACCACTCACCCAATCAACATACAACCACAAACAACAACACAACAATGCACCCTGGAACACACACCCCACAACACACTTCACCCCCACACACACCAACACACACACACACACCATCACACCACCACACTATACACACATCAAGCACACAGGGAGACAAAAACGAGAACCTCGAGATCGTTTAAAATCGTCCTTGTCTCTGACAATAGTCTTTTAATCAAATGAAAAAACAGGCATTGTTTCAGCTTTCAGTTTCATGACAGTTTCATCACAGGAGGTGTCACTGCGTGCGGAACTTCAGTCCCATTATACGCTACCTTACACCACATCCGTTAAGTTTGGAGACCAACACTTTGTATGATTTAAAGGCTGACAGAGATCAATAAATTGATGACCAAGACCGAGAGATCATGTCAGAAGAGGTCTCGTGGCTCCTACGACTTATGCAGACGTCTGACCTACAACGTACGTCATGCATAATACTAGCATTAGGCTAACGCGCTGGTAAGTCTTTGAGCTACCTACCTAATCATATGGACGGAGGTTTCAAAATCATGTTTCCTTCCTCTCCTCGGGGTGTTGCAGTATTATTCGCTACTAACAAGCTGAGGAGGCTATGAGTGCCTGGCGGACGTCCATTCGCGGGTTGTTGGGATTTTGGTGGGTCTTGCATTCTCCTACATTCCCCCCCAAGGGGATTGGTGCCTTCACGGAGCCCCTCACTGCACACTCCGTGAAGGTGGAGACACGGGCTGTTCATGCTCTCCGTCTGGCCCGTCCTCCTCTAAGTCCTCTTCGGCACTTCGCCCACACTTTCTCTCCATGGGCACCAGCGCCGTCATCTGCATCCTGACAGCGGCCACTGTGGATAGGTGGGTACCTGGGGTTTTTTTTCCCGTGAACTAGTCAATGATCACTTGTTGCGTATACAAGCAAAGAAACCAGTGGCGTTCCTTCTTACACTTGGGTTTGAAACTGACCAGTCGCATAAACTACCACACGTGCACGTAAAACGATTTATGGGTCACTTGCCTAATATGTGCGTGCACTGACAAACTGACATTATTTAGTAGGTGAGCACGTGACGTCAACTTACCACACACACACACACACACACACATACACACACACACACACACACACACACACATACACATACATGAACTGACCCCCAATGGCGTGGCTTGTGTGGACAGACTTGGAGGCGAGTGGGCGGCAGACAAACCCTGGCTGACCCAGGGCTTCAACGGAAGTAACATCATCCTGGACGAGGTGCCCGCCTACCTGGACTTCAAGGAAGAGATCGCCATGGGCGTGGCCTTCATCTCCGGGCTGATGATGATCGCCTTGGGTATGATGAAGTTGGGCTTCATCACCTTCTACCTGTCGGAATCCTTCTTCACCGCCTTCACCTCAGCAGCCGCCGTGCACATCGGCACCAGCCAGCTGCCCGCCATGCCTGGGGGCTGAAGGTGCCCCGTTTCGCCGGCGTCTTCAAGATCATCTACAGCTACGAGGCCATCTTCAAGAGCATCGAGAACATCAACTGGGCGGCCCTGATCATCGCCGTCATCGTCTGCGTCGTGATACAGCTGGTCAAGGACTGCATCAACGAGCGGTTCAAGCACAAGCTGTTCGCCCCCATTCCCATAGAACTCTTCGTGGTCATCGTGGCCACCATCGTGTCGCACTTCGGCAAGTTCGCGGAGAAACTTCGACCTGGATGTTGTGGGCACCTTCCCCAACAGTATCCCCCCTCCCATGGTGCCGACCCCGAGCTCTGAAGGAGTCTCCCAAGTACATCGTGGACGCCTTCATCCTGGCGATCCTCATCTTCGCCAACACCATCGCCATGGCCAAGATCTGCGCCAAGAAGCACAACTACGAGGTGGATGACTCCCAGGAGCTGATCGCCTACGGCATGTGCAACGCCGTGTCCTCCTTCTTCCTCTGCTTCCCGTCCAGCGTGGCCCCGCCCAGTCCATGGTGGCCAGCAACATGAACGCCCGCTCCACGCTGTGCGGCGTCTTCACCGCCGTGGTCATGCTCATGGTCATCCTCTTCATCGGGCCGCGCTCTTCGAGGCGCTGCCCAAGTCTGCCCTGGCCGCCATCATCTTCATCTCCCTCAAGGGCCTCTTCGTGCAGATCCTGGACGGCCGCAAGTTCTGGAAGATCAACAAGTTCGACTTTGTCATCTGGTTCTTCACCTTCTTCTGCACGGTCTTCCTGGACATCGACGTGGGGCGGGGGTGGGCGTGGGCGTGTCACTCATCACCGTCGTCTTCCAGACGCAGTTCGCCCGAGGCTACCGTCTGGGCAAGCTGAGCAAGGACAACGTGCTGGTGGAAGCCAAGAAGTACAACGAGGCCAAAGAGATCCCTGGTCTCAAGATCTTCCGATTTCAGTCCAACCTCTACTTCGCTAACGCCGAGATCTTCCGCAACAGCCTGTACAGCAACACGGTGAACCCCGGAAGCTGCTCAAGTTCCTCAAGAAGCGAGAGCAGCGCTACGAAAAGGAGTGCAGAGAGCGGCTGGCCCAGGGTCTGGCCCCGGAGTCTCGCCGTAACTCCGTGATGACCGGCGAGAAACCTGCTGGTCAACCAGCGCCCGTCAGTGGTGGGGCTGACGCCCAACAACTCGGGAGCAGAACCTGAGCAAAAAGCTGTCAGACAGCCAGCAGAACAGCTCCAAGTCGGAGCGGGTCCGGAAGATCTCGGCCAGCAGCATGGACAGCCCCGCCTTCACCATCGACGAGAACTCCAGCACCACCTTCGGCGCGCCCCTTAACGGCATGAGCAAAAGCCAGGACTCCGTGCCAGGGTTGGGCAGCACCAGCGTTAACCAAACATCAGCCGCACCAGCATCACCAACATCAGCCGCCAAGCCTCCATGGACTCCTCCATCAACATCCCCGCCGACGACCTTGAGGTGGACGAGTACGGCGACGAGGTCATCAGCGACGACAGGCTGAAGAGGATGCGGAGGGTGCACCACGTCATCATCGACTGCTCCACCATCAACTACATCGACGCCTCGGGCTCCAACGTCCTGTGCCACATCTTCAGCGAGTTCGGCCACGTGCACATCCAGGTCTTCCTGGCCTGCGTGTCCGCCGACGTCCGGCGGGCCATGAAGCACGCGGGGGCCTTCGACAAGATCCCCCACGACCACATCTTCCTGGAGCTCTCAGATGCCATCGCCGTGGCCAGGACCAAGCAGGTGGAGGCCCTGTCTCAGCAAGAACTGGAGGACTTCTCTGACGAGGAGGCCATAGAAGACTCCTATGTCACCAGGATGTAACAACAGCCTGGACTGTGGCAAAAACAACAACAAAATGACACACCAGCAGCCACAAGACACATACACCACAGGGTTGAAGATGCTGTATTATTGTTATAGGACTCTTCACAACGTCCTCGAGGTGCTGTATGGACAGTTCCTTGACAGCTTCACAAGGTTGTTGTCAGATGTTTTACATCATCACCAACATGCTCCGTCATCAAAATCTTCAAATTTCCTAAATGTTGTATTAACAGACGCTTCGAGTTTCAAAATGCTGGCTTACTACAGCTTCATGATATTGGACTATCAGGCTTACTACAGCTTCATAATAATGTAATATCAGGCTCACTACAGTTTCACCATGATGTACTATCAGGCTCACTACAGCTTCACGATGATGTACTATCAGGCTCACTACAGCTTCATAATAATGTAATATCAGGCTCTCACTACAGCTTCACCATGATGTACTGTCAGGCTCACTACAGCTTCACGATGATGTAATATCAGGCTCACTACAGCTTCACGATGATGTACTGTCAGGCTCACTACAGCTTCACGATGATGTACTGTCAGGCTCACTACAGCTCCAAGATGATGTACTATCAGGCTCACTACAGCTTCAAGATGATGTACTATCAGGCTCACTACAGCTTCAAGATGATGTACTATCAGGCTCACTACAGCTTCACGATGATGTACTGTCAGGCTCACTACAGCTTCACGATGATGTACTATCAGGCTCACTACAGCTTCACGATGATGTACTATCAGGCTCACTACTACAGCTAAATATGCAGTCTATACTATGTCACCTATACACCATCGCTCTGTTAATTTATAAAATAAATTCCGAGTGAAACCGTGAATTAGATCACTGTTCAAGAATTGTTTAAATACATTTTCTACAGACGTGCGTACGTCTGCCGCACAAATGCATATATGCAACTTAATGCACAATGAATGCGTACAATACTTTTGGCTATTAGTTTCCGAGACTTTTCCGCATCCTGACTTTGAACTCCAAAACCAAAGACACACGTCTAAGAGAAACAAAGTGTCGGAATCTTCACATATTCCTAGGTTTTTTGGTTTTTTGGTTTTTTTTTTTAATTCTGAACACATCAATTAACACAGAGAGAGAGAGAGAGAGAGAGAGAGAGAGAGAGAGAGAGAGGAGAGAGAGAGAGGTGAGCAGGGTGCTGGGGTGGGGGGGGGGGGGGTGGGGGGGGGTACGGTGGGGGGGGGGGGGGGGGGGGTACGGAATAAAAGTACGCGCGGTATGACGCAAATGGGGAAAAAAAAAAAAAGTGGCTTGTTATAGGGGAACGGGTGAAGAGAGAGTTTATCCACCCGGCCAGTTTATTTCCTTTCAGTTACACGCTGAAAATGGTTTGTGAAGGGTTTGTCAATCAGAACATGATTGCAGGATGCTACCTCTATTTCCTTTTCGACATGGACTCTAGAATGGGTTACAGTTTTGTTTTCCAGGAAAACAGACAGCAACTTTTGCCACAGTCTTCTCTACCCTTCGTTTGTTTGTTTTCTTTTCTTTAATAGAATTATAAAACAGGTCAAAACATTCGTTTGTAAAAAAAAAAATGATTGAACATTACACTCAGCTATAGTTGACATACTTCACTGCTTTGAATTTATTCTAAGTATTCAAGGAAGGAAGAAAAATGGCTTCTGGTATGCCGAGGAAGTGGTAAATATGACCTTGTATGTGCCTTTTTTTGTGCTGGTCCATTCCTATCGTTGAAAGATGGCATTTTCTTTTTTTGGTCTATGATTTCATCAGCACTTCAGATGATA
>JADBJO010019650.1:0-2500 GCA_016801955.1 Conus betulinus | reverse complement strand
ACCAGCCCATTGTCCTGTCATGACATACAACCAGCCCACTGTCCTGTCATGACATACAACCAGCCCATTGTCCTGTCATGACATACAACCAGCCCACTGTCCTGTCATGACATACAACCAGCCCACTGTCCTGTCATGACATACAACCAGCCCACTGTCCTGTCATGACATACAACCAGCCCACTGTCCTGTCATGACATACAACCAGCCCATTGTCCTGTCATGACATACAACCAGCCCATTGTCCTGTCATGACATACAACCAGCCCACTGTCTTGTATGGCATATAACCAACCCACTCTTTTGTCATGAATTGCAACCAGCCCCTATATAACCAGCCCATTGTCTTGCTATGACAATATTATGTAGCCAGCTCATTGTCTTGTCATGACATAAACCAACCCATTGTCTTGTCATGGCGTATAACCAACCATTGTCTTGACATGAAATGCAACCAGCCCTATATGACCAGCCATTGTCTTGCTATGATATGTAACCAGCCCATTGTCTTGCTATGATATGTAACCAGCCCATTGTCTTGCTATGATATATAAGCAGCCCATTGTCTTGCTATGATATACAACTAGCGCATTGTCTTGCTATGATATGTAACCAGCCCATTGTCTTGCTATGATATACAACAAAAAATAAATAAATAAAAAAATAAAAAAAAAATAAAAAAAAGCACACACACAGACAAATCTTGGAAGCAATTATGACTCCTCCAAATAATGTCGACAAATGAATCATAAGACCAAAACACATATTTTGTGTGTTGTGATTCGTTTATTCATGTTATTCGGTGAAGAAAACAAAGTTAACACCATAGCTTGAAATTGATCATAATCATTAATAATAACACAGTACAAACATATTCACACAAATGCTATTTCCATGTGGATTCTCAATCTGCTCTCTACCTCCACAAAACCACACACTCTCTACTTCTCTCCCACACAACAACATGCTGATGAAATATTAAGCCAGACACACCATGCACTGGTGTTCATGCACAGATATTAACAAACAGTAAACAGCTAAGGATTTACAGCTACTTCACAAATCAACAAACTTTGATAGCCCCCAAATGTTCATCTTGTATTTTCTAATCACAACAACAACAGCAGCAACAAAACAAAGACCAATGCAGGATTGATGATGACAAAAGAATGGCTGACTTAGGTTTAGGGTCAGCCTTGTTGCTGTTGCAAACAGCAGGCAGTGTGGAATTCGCCAAATGGGCCATACTTAAGTTGATCCTACATTAGCTACCGTAAGTACACGTTTCCTGTCAGAATATTCTTTTCTGCTGGTTCACTGGCATACTTCACGAGGCATTTCAGGCCTATTGTAGTTTTTTTTTTTTCTTGCTCCTCCAATCAGGGCCTGTAACCCTACTGGGGGGCTCAGTGTAATGAAGTAGCAGACTAAATAAGACATGACAGTCATCACTCATTGGTCAAAAGTGTTCGTCCTGGCACACTGAGACGACACAGAAGTCACACTCTTCAAATGCAATACCACGCAACAACTTCAAGTCTAGATTTTTTTTCCACCAATGTGTTGTTTTAACCTTTACCACATTTGTCATATTTTCATTGTATGTTGACATTCTACGTTAAAATCTTATAGGTAAACCAGTCTAATCCTACACCCTTTTCTTCAACACAGACTCTTGATTCTATAACACCTAACTACCATCTGGCTGACAAAGGCAGCATTTCTCTCTTTTCACCTGGGAGAAGTTGAACTTGAGGGTTGTCTTCTTAGTACCAGTGGGTCTTCGGATCTTCTCCTTGCCTTCTTGGAACAGGATCACGGTTGGCAGCTGCTTGGACCAGGTGCTGCAGTCAATGCCGTACCTGCAAACGCCATTGCCACACTGGTGTCAACTTTAAAAGTTCAAACAAAATAGACCACACACACACACACACACACACACACACACACACACACACACACACCCTCAAATACTCTCTTTGCGGTCCATCCAAGTGCTTCACTTCTTCTCTTTACTTTGCTTATTTATTTATTTTTTTTTGAGAACTTTGGAGGGAGGTGGGGATGGATGGGAGGAGGAGTGTGTGTGTGTGTGTGTGTGTGTGTGTATGTATGTGTGTGTGTGTGTGTGCACGTGCGGAAGTATTTCCCTGTCTGAACTGTTCTTTTAATGTTTCTTCCTGAAAAGGAACTTAATGGTCTTGCGCTGATAACCTTTTCATATGCAGATGGCATTTCTGATCACAAAACACACACTTAAAGAAAGAAAAACTGTTTGCCTTGCATGACTAAATCCAGAGCAATCTTCCAGCTGGTCTGCTGCAGCCCAACTGACAAGAAGCTCTTGCAGGCATCAGTGTGCCATGAACTCTATACATCTTTCACATCACAGTATGGATCAGTGTTTGGTAAAGTACACTGCATATAGGATGGCATCACAACTAAACAAGACTATATTGAAATAGTGAGTTTGACTAGTAGTGACTGATTGTCAAACATG
>JADBJO010019649.1:28258-32853 GCA_016801955.1 Conus betulinus | reverse complement strand
CTTATCCCCATATTGCTGAGCGAGTGTCTCTTCGAACTTGGAAGAGACCTTTCTGCACAGTCTGTCTCCAGGCTGACCGTTCGAGGGCTGTTGCTTCCAGTTGTTCTGGTCAATCTTCAAGGCTTTTAGATCCCTCTTGCACACGTCTTTGAATCGCAGCTGTGGTCTGCCTGTGGGACGTTTTCCCTGCACAAGTTCTCCATAGAGGAGGTCTTTAGGGATCCGTCCATCATCCATGCGCACGACATGGTCGAGCCAGCGCATACATCTCTGTTTTCAGCAGCGTGTATATGCTGGTGCATCTGGCTCTCTTTCCAAGACAGTGTTGTTTGGGACCTTGTCCCTGCCAGGTAATGTTCAGAATGCATCGGAAGCTAAACGCATTGAAAGCATTGAGCTTTCGCTCTTGTCGGGCTCGGAAAGTCCAAGACTCGCTGCCATACAGGAGGGTGCTCACGACGCAGGCTCTGTAAATCTGGATCTTTGTGTGCTCAATCAGCTTGCTGTTGTTCCATGCTTTTCTTTGTCAGTCTGGTCATGGTGGTAGCTGCCTTGCCGATGCGCCTGTTGAGCTCTGCATCAAGTGAGAGGGTGTCTGAGATACTTGAGCCCAGATAAACAAAGTCATGGATGACATCCAGTTCATGGTCATTGATGCTGATGACCTGGGGAGAGTCAACATCCTGTACCATGACCTGTGTTTTCGTCAAGCTTATGGTAAGCCCAAAGTCTTGGCAGGCATCGCTGAAGCAGTTATTGAGATATATATATATATATATATCTATATATATATATTATTATATTATATATATATAATGTCTTAATAGAGAAAACAGTAAGGACAAACATGTCCATATTGTTGAGGGGTTAAAACTACACACAAATCATTGAAAAGAAAAAAGGAAATGTAAGAAATGTAACATCAGCCAAGGTGCACACAGTCTGAATAAAATACCCGGTTTCATGACTTGTGGAATTTCCGCATTTAAAAAAATGGGCATGCGCTGCGTACACGAGAAGAAGCAGAGTGGAGGCTTATATAGACAAAGCTTTGTGGCGAACAAAAAGGGTTTCTAACTGGATCAACATGGGGCGCGAACAAGCATTCTGTCGACGCCCTTGGGGACACTGTTTCTGGCTAAAAAGAGAATTTTCACCCTCGTTTGAACGTAACGTAGTTTCCTTGTCGCGGCAAGCTAAACTAATTTGCTTCTTCTTGAACGGTTGCTCCCTCATTGCTCTCTCTCTCTCTATCTCTCTCTCTCTCTCTCTCTCTCTCTGATGTTGTTTGTATGTTTGTGTGTTATTATGTGCGAATCTCTCTCTCTCTCTCTCTCCCTCGCCTGCTCTCTCTCCCCTCGCTCACCTCCTCTCTTCTCTACCTCTCTCTCTCTTCTCTCATCTGGTGTGTTGTGTGTGTGTTGTGTGTGTGGTGTGGTGATTCTCTCTCTCCCTCCTTCTTATGTCTGTCTCTGTTTCTCTCTCTTACTCATTTTCACTTATGCGCACAAGAGGATAGAGAGGAGAGTGAGAGAGAGAGAGAGAGATAGGTAGGGAGAGAGAGATAGAGAGTACACACACACACACACCACACACCACACACACAACCCACACACACCCACCCACACACATACCACACACAGTAGGAGGAAGAAAGGAGGAGGTGGTCGAGCAAAACGACAGAGCTTGCCGGCACCACGGGCAGAGAGTAGTGAAAAAACCTGAGATATCCTGCACCTTTATATGACCATCAGTGCCTGGGGATGTACTGCTTCTGCTTAGGCTCGTGGTTTCACCTTCGACACACATTCCAACAGCAATGAAGCGTGTTCGCACTCAGAACAAATTCACCCCTACTGCTTTGAGCTCATCAGCAAAGTCAACATGATGTGTGTACACTTCGTCAATTTATGTGCTATGAACAATGTTTGCAATGTAGGTTTTTTCAATCAATAACCTCATAATTTCAGAAGAGACGTATGTCTTATGCTTTTGGAACAAAACATGTATTTATCAGTTTCAGTCTTGACCAGGCGGGCCTTCAACGTTTTTGTCATTCTTTTCTTGAGCTTTGTCCTTCTCTCGATATATCAGACAGAAAAAAAATAAACCCCCCCTAGAAACTGAAATGTTTGAAACGTCATGCCACCACAGTCCTCTCCTCTCTCTCTCTCTCTCTCGTCTTTCTTTCCTTCTCTCCCTCTCCCGCTCGCTCCCTCTCTCAGCTCTCCCCTCTCTCTCTTCCACACTTTTTTCTCCCTCACACGGTTTCTCACTTCACACAAACACACCACACTCACTAATCTCTCTGACTTCTTCTTGCTCTTTCACCCTCTCTTCACGCACTCGCGAGCTCTTCTCTCTTGCGCGCGTTCACCCTCCTCACCCACACACACACCTCACACACTCAACTTCGCTTCTCTTTCTCCGCACTGTCCTCTCTTCTCTCTCGTCTCACTCGAGACATACCCACTCAAACTCACACTCACTCTCACTCACTCTCAGTTCCTCCTTCACACGTTCACACGTCCCACGCACACTTGGCTACTTTTTTGTGTGTTCTCAACACTCTAGTTAGGTCCCAGTGGCAAATCTCTTTTCTCCTCTCTATACTCTCCAACACCCTCATCTCCTCCATAAGGATCTTCGTCTTCCTTAGACCTCTCTGCTCTTCGGCTTAAATACTTGATGGAGCTATTAATGGAATCTCGTCTCTCTCCCTCGCTCCTCTTTGCTCTTCATTCCTCTTCGTCCTCTCTCATCTCCTCTCTCCTCTCCACTCGCTCGCACAAAAACCCCCCACACACCCACACACAACACACACACACACACACACACACTAACACACACACACAGTACACACACCAAAGGCACACTGAACGGATTCCTATACAATTCCACACACTCACGTAACACGCGCGCGCGCCTCGCGCGCCTCGCCGCCGCGCGCACACACACTGCACCACACACACACACACACCCCACACACACAAAAGAAACTGCACGCACGCCCGCGTCACAAACACACCACGACACACACACATCACACACACAGAGACACACACAAACCACCTCACACACACCCACACACACACTTCCACAGGCAACACACACACACCACACACACACACGCACAAATGTGCGCACTTATCTGTGTGTTACCAAACCAAACCTTGTACTGACAACACACACACACACACACACACACACACACACACACACACACACACACACAGCACAAGCACACACACACACACACACACACACACCACACGCGCGCGCGCGCGCGCGCGCGCGCGCGCGCACGCGCGCGCACGCACGCACGCACGCACGCACACACACACATTTAGATCTAGATCTTGAGATTTTTATTTTAGTTGGTTTAAAGAAAGTTAAATTTCCATGTTAAGTAACGTTTCTTTTAAGGTTTTCCAGTTGAACTGTCGATCCATCTCAACTAGTCTTGATCAGCTAACTCAAAACCTTGCCGAAGAAAAATATAATGTATTGGCTTTGCAGTCTCTCAATGTGAGGAGGAATAGGTTACCTAAACTCAGTGGCTACTATTTTCCACCTGTTACTCAGCAAGGAGCCACAGAAGATAAAACTAACGTTGCAAATTTACATAAAAGAAGGAGAGAAGTATTACCCATGTACTAGTCCTGTTCCACCAGACTTACTAGATGCCTATTCCTGTGCAGTCAGGGTCCGAATAAACACACACCACATTCACTGTAGTGTCGATATACTTACCTCGTACCTAACTGTCGATGAATCGTATTGTAAATTTCAAAAAGCCATGCTATCTGCTGCAAATCAGTCAATACCCAGAATAAAAACTATCAAGCCAAACTTAAATAAACACACAGGGAATGTCTGGTGGAACGAAAATTGCGAACAAGCTAAAAAGGAGAAAAACGAAAAACTAAGAGCGTATTTACGAAGTAAAGGAGAAGAACGTAACTCAAAACTGCTTGAGAAAAAAAAAGGCCAAAAATCATTTTAACAAAGTGACGGCACAAGCTAAACGGCAATACTGGTCAAACTTTTGTAAAAATGAAATAAATAGTTTCAAAGATTATCAAAAGGTGTGGGCAAATCTAAGAATAATGAAAAACGGAGTATCTCTACCACATGTCCGTCAAGCTCCCTAACTTTGATTTCCCCTCCAACTCAGAGAAAGCTGAAGCATTCGCCAACATATTTTCAAAAAATAGTAGCACAGACAGTCTAACAGCAGAAAAGAAACAACACAGAGAGCGAGAGGAACGAAAAGCCATTTACAACGACCCTGACCCTGTAATAGACCATTACCTGAATGTTCCCATAACATTACAAGAAGTGGAAGAATGTCTCAGTAATCTAGGAAATAAAAAGACATCAGTAGGCTTAGATGGCATTTCAAATGAAATGTTACATCATATCCCTCCGAATGTAAAACATTTCATAACCCTATTTATTAAAAAAAAATGTTGGAATGAGGGAAATCTGCTTCTGTATGGAAACATTTCTATAATTATTCCCATTCACAAACAGGGAAAACCTCGATTGATATAAACAGCTACCGACCAATCGCCCTAACGTCTCTCATATGT
>JADBJO010019649.1:10758-13258 GCA_016801955.1 Conus betulinus | reverse complement strand
TCTGCATTTCCGTTGTGCCTGTCAGGGGCTCAGCTTATGTCGCCGGATGCCAGGTCTGGCATTGGCAAGCGAAGGTGTGTTATCATTATTTTTTTTTTTTTACATCCGTTTGCTGAATTTGCTGCGTAGGAGCTAGTGGGGCTTGTCAGATTATTGAATACGAGTCATGTTGTGTGCTGATCGATCCCGAATAGCAGTGAACAAAGACTGAAAAAGATTATTGTACGCATATAATGTTTCAGGAATGCATCTCGTTTCTTTTAAAAACCAACAGATCTGTTTCGAGCCAGCGCTCTCGTCAGGATGGTTTTGGGGCGCCTACTGCCGGTGTTATATGGCCTGATGTCACTGTTTGCACGTGCGGGTTGGCTGCACGTATTGTTCGTTTTTTGGGGTTGTTTTTACAGTGATTTTCCAGGATATGTTATAGTTTATTTTTTTGTCTTTAAGTCTCCAAATATATTTGCTCAGTTCTGTTTGGTTTTTTTGTATTTTTCTTTGTTGAATGACTGTTTATGGTTTGCGTATCTGGTTTTGAAGTGATTTTCAGTGATCCCTATGTATGTTTCTTTTTTCATTTTCTGATGTCACAGTGGCTTGGTATACAATGTTGTTATAGAGGCATTTGTTGCTTAAGGGACACTGTTTCTTTTTTAGCACAATTGCAGGATTTCCTTTCTTCACCCTTCTTTGCTGTGTTGCTTTTCATTTTGTTGGATGAATCAATTATATTTTTAAGGTTAGGCATGCATGAATATGATAGTTTGATGGTGTTCTTGTTGAATATTTTGGACAATTTGTGTTCTTTTGGGAAGGATGCTGTCAAAATTTTGAAAAATTCTTTTCCTACGTTTGTTTTTTTTTTTACTCGTCCATCATATGGAGGGTTGTACCATGTGATTTTCCCTTTCCTGCTTTTTTTTTGTTTTTGTTCATGTTGTTATCTGGGTTGTATTGTAGTTTGTAGCTGTAACCACTTTTTTTGCAATGCCTCTTGGTATTCTGCTGCTGCATTGTTGAATACTCTTTCATTATGTGACAGATTAGATAATCTCTTGTTTATATGCCATTGGGTATGGTTTTTTAGTATAGATGGTGGGTGGTTGCTATTGATGTTTACATAAATGGGTGTGTCATTAGGTTTCTTGTATGGTTTATATATGTGGTTGTTGAGGTCAAGTGTTATGTCTAAGTAGTTCACTACCTTTTTGTTTGCTTCGATGGTGATTTTTAAGTTATGGTTTTGGAAAATTTTGCATAGTTCTTTTTTCTTGTTTTCAATGGTTCTTGGATTGTTGTTTAGCGCGCGGCGAGGCCGTCGTCTCTCTGTACAGTCCGACTTGTTTTCCGAGTTGCTTTTGGATGTTGGATAGTATAAACAGTCCGACTAGTTCACATGTTTCGGCACCGTCATACGATCCCATGGTCACATCAAATGTTGAGTTTTTATTCGTTTTCTTTGATCCATGTATCATTTCTTTCTGCTGTAGAGTAAAGTTTTCTTGGTGTGGAAAATGATTTCCATTTCTGACCCTGTTATGTCTGTGTGTTTATTAGCAAATTTCAGAGCTTTAGTGAGTAGCTCTTCGTCTATGGATGGGTAGAAGTCTACTATGTCGAATGTGATGAATACTGTGTTCTTCTGTTTGTTAAGGTTTTTGAACCATTGGATAACTTCATATGTGTTCTTCCAGAGGTTGTATTCAGTGTTTGATTTTATGTTTTTTTTATGGCTTTTTCTAGATTTTCTTACTTATTTTTGCCCAGTTCAGATTTAGATGGGTTTTATTAGTCTACATGTTGGGTTGTTGTGGAAATTGGGTTTATGGTCTTTAAGGGTATGAAAGGCTTCTTTTATTGCAGTTGTTTCCACCCTGTCACCTAGATCCATGGTGTACGAGTTCTTTTTCTTTTTTTTCGGATGTTGTTGTGTATGGTTTTATCAGCTTTTTTTTGTAGTTTTTTCTGAATGTTTTTTATCAAGAAGTTGAGTACTCGTTTGGTTCCATTTTGTAGTAATTACTGGTTTTGTCAGCCTTCACGAATTTTTTTTTTATCATTTGTATTTGTTTTATTTCATTTTTTAATGATGTTTGGAATCGTTGTTTGATTTTTTTTTTGAATTCTATGTTGGCTATCATTCTTTTCATTTTATCCTCAAAAGATTTCATTTCATCTATGGCTGGTGGAGATCGCCATGATTTGAAGTCATATGTGTTTTTGTCCTCTTTTTTTTTTGCTTCGGATTCAGGAAGAAAAATGCTTTCTTTCCATCTCATGTTTCGTACGAATTTTTCAGTTTGTTCTATTAATCTTTTTAAGTAGAACTGCGGGTTGGAAAATGGTATATTTTTTGTCGATTGTCTAAAAATTAATTTCCTCCATTTTGAAATTCACCAGGCCACAGTGCTCAACGTGAGGAGCTATTATCAAAAATACTGCTAAAAAACGCCTAATAAAATCGCGCTAAACAACAATCCAAGAACCATTGAAAACAAGA
>JADBJO010019648.1:0-32856 GCA_016801955.1 Conus betulinus | reverse complement strand
GGCAACCATGATCCATACACACAGCCACAAAAAATACGCAAACCACACACACACACACGATCCAATACAAAGCCAGGCTTTATGCAAGCATGAACATGTGTGCATGCGCGCGCGCACAACGTATGCACCACACACACACACACGCACACACACACACACACACGCACACGCACACGCACACACATACACATACACACATATTTGTATCAGCATGCATGCATGTGTCTGCATGCATAAATACAGACGCACATCCTTGCATACGCATGCAAACGCGTATGCAAGTACGCGGTCCGATTCTACTCACATGCATGTGCATCTGAACTTGCACAAATATCCACACACATGCGCATACACACACAACACACACACACACACACACACACACACACACCACACACACACACGCACACACACACACGCACACACACACACACACACACACACCACACACACTCCCGCGCGTGGAGTAAGTGAAGCAGTAAGTGAAACGGTACTGCTGATTACGAAGAAGTCCACTGTCAGTTAGCTTTGTTCAGGCAGATCCAATTTGTCTATTTCCGGGTAACCTGCTCTTTGGTTTGCCCAATTTAGTGGCCTCTCCCTCTGTCTCTCTGTCTCTCTTTCTCAATCTGTGTGTCTGTCTGTTTCTCTCTCTCTCTCTCTTATGTTGAAACGTGCAAAGTGTAAGGCCGCCATGCCAGTGTCCGTGTTGAAGTTGAGAACACGCAGTGATGTTGTCACTCTGGGATTGTTGTTCTCTCTCTTTTTTTTTTTTTTGGACGGTTAATTCTGCGGTGTGGCGATGCGGAGTTAAACCCCAGCCCAAAGGACTGTTTGAGGCAGGCACGACTTGGCAGTGGTGGAGCCAACCGCAGAGACAGTACCGGTGGACAGGAATCTGCATCTGGGTTAGCAGCACTTCTGCCGGATCCCTCCCTGAAGGATGTGATGTCTTCCTTGAAGACATGTTGACAAGTATGAACAGTCTGAACCGTAAGTTTGATAACATGAGTGATGACATGAAAAATCTAAAAGACATGTGTTCTGCTCCACAGGGAGAGGTTTCCAGTTTGAGACAGGAAGTGTCAGATCTCAAGATAGAAAATGATAAACTGAAAAATGAGAATGACAGTCTGAATGAGAGGATGAAATTTCTAGATAGAAAAGTGGACGATTTAGAGGGAAGGCCAAAGAGGAATAATATAAATGTTCATGGTATTCCTTGCAGACAAAGTGAAACGTGGCAAGATTGTGAAGACTCCATACGCGAAATGATCACTGACAAATTAGAACTTTCAGGTGACATTCAGTTTGACCGAGTCCATTGTCTCAACACTAAGCAGGATTCGCCGATTGTTGTGCGATGCACCTTCTTTAAGGATAAACATAAGATTTTGAGGGCCAAAAAGAGGTTGAAAGGAAGTGACGTCTCCATCAGTGAAGATTTTTCTGTGCGGGTTAGAGACATCAGAAAAAAAAAAGCTTGTGCCCCGTTTGAAGTCTGCCAGATCACAAAATAAGAAAGTGTCAATTATTTATGACCATCTGGTAATTGATGGTAGAAAATTTGGTTTAGACGACGGTGGAAACCTTGTTGAACATGGATAGCGGTTAGGCCAGCCCCGTGACTGGACGTTTTGCTACAGCCAAGTTCAGGAGGTAGCAAAAAATACGTTGGCACCGTGTAGTGTGCATGTTTCTGAGTCGCGAGGACGGAGCATTGAGGACAGTGTGAACTGTGTTGTCATAAGACAAGTGAGCAACGAAAATCCCGTGCACGATATCTGTGTTGGATGTGTGTACACGGCAGTGTCGGATCACGTGGATAATGTTGAATTTGTTGATGTGTTGCATGAAACAATGTCAAGAATAAAACTATTGATGTTGTGAATTGCCATGTTGATTGTCCTATGACAGAAACTGCAAAGGATGATTATTTGTTGTCGGTGCCGAATAATGATTTAAATTCACTTGACAGAGATGTTAATAGAACACAATGTTCTTTCTCGAAGGAGAAACACTGTGCTGATGACGACATGTTTTTCGATACATGTAATCATAGTGACAGATATCTGAATTTAAATGGAAAAGATACTGACGATGTGTGTCTGGATTTACATCAAAATGATTGTGGTCATTGCTGTCCAACAGAATCAGGAAGACAGAGGGACGATGGTTGTATGTTTGGGGTCATAACAAGTAGCTGTGGTGATTTTAAGACTGGGATTAAAGTGGCCAGTGTGCATACAACTACAAAAGTTTGTGATGATAACAGTGTGACAAATAAAGAAGCTGTCCGTGGTGCGGACAGTGAAATAAACAATTGTGGTGACAGTGCAACGATGAATGAAGCAGACAGATGTGTTGACAGTATGACAGTGAATGAACCCGTCAGTGATAGAGACAGAGTGATGACGAACGAAACAGAGAGTGGTACTGACAAGAGGAGTGACACTATGATGTCAAGTGACACAGGCTGTGGTGGTGACGGTAGTGGTGAAAGTGTGATAGAGAATGAATCACATCGTGGTGGCGACAGTGTGGCAGCGAGTGAATTGTATGGAAATAGGAACAGTGTGACAGCGAGTGAATTAGATGACAATGGAGGTAGTGTGATGGTGAATGGAGCAGACAGTGAGAGTGACAGTGTGACGACGTATCAATCAGTTAGGGACGGTGATAGAATTTCGGCGAGTGGTGCAGACACTGAAAAAGATACGCAGTGGGCGAATGATTGTGGCGGAAGTGTAAACAGTGACAGTTCGCATTGCCGTGACTTTGGTACTACGAATAAACTTTTAAATAGTTTTTCCTTCTCCATTGCAATGTATGGTGTGTGTTTAATAAATTGGACAATTCACACTTCAATTTATTTCTTCTTTTGATTTTGCTTGTTTGGTCAAAACATTTGTTGAAAAAATCGAATCAAGTTTATTTACAGATTATAAAAATATTCGTTAAACCAGCTGTCAAACTTACAAGGCAAGGGAGAAGTTCAGGAGGAATAATTTGATTGATACGGAAATGTCTTCTTCCCTATGTGCATGAGGTTAATTGTGAGAGTCCTTATTCCATGACATTTATAATTGATAAAGGATTTTTTTTTGTCTACATAAAAATATTTTACTTGTATGTGCGTAAGTTCCTCCAGAAAATTCACCATATTACACTATCAATGGTTTCGACAATGGCATTGATCTGTTGGAAAATTGTATTGTAAATATGTTGCTGTCTTTGGAAGACACTGAAATACTGTTATGTAGTGATATGACTGCCAGAACGTCTGACGAATTCCCAATACTTTTAGATGAGCTTGAATTACATGTTGTCCATAATAAGAATGATAATTGTATGAAAACGAACTTCTCAAGATGAAATTAAATGCATATGGAAAGAAATTTTGGGATATGTGCACTGTTTTGGGACTGTACATTTTAAATGGAATATGCAACGGAGACCTTCAAGGTCGTTTTACATATATTTCTGATGTAGGATGCAGTGTAAATGACATTTTTGTTGTTGTCAAGAAACGGTTTTGAGCTTCTTTGTGAACAGTTAACTCTTTCTGTTGTGGAAAGATTTGAATCTGATCACATGCCCCTTGTATTACATATTGCCAATCAGAAGGAAGAGAAATGCACAAAAAATGACTCAAGTGATCAAAATAATCAGTTTATTGTTAAACATTTCTGGAACAAGGATTATGCCCTGGTATTCAATTGTTCCCATGTGCTCTCAAGATGTTAAAGAGAAGATGGCAACAGCAGAAGGTCTTATACATAGTGATGTAAATGAAGCAATACGCAGATTTGAGGCGATCATGAAAGATCAAGCTGAAATTATGAAGAAAAAGGCAGTTTTAAATAAAAGTATTCCTAGTGATGATAGTTGTTATGATAAGGACTGTAAAACATCAAAACGTAAAATGCTTAGTCCGTGGAGAAATTTTTGTAAAAACTTTGGATAAAGATGATCGAGTCGCATTCTGTGTTGCGAGACGTGAATATAAAAATCTTAATAAAAGGAAAAAGAAAAAAACACAATGATTCATTGCTAAATGTATTCGTTAATTCTGTGAAGAGTCAACAGGAATTTAGGGAAACTGTACACAAGATTGCAAGAAGAAGATTTCAACCGTCAAACAATATTTCTGTAACTGAATGGTTTGAACATTTTCGAAGCTTGTTGGAGAAAAATGAAAAAAATAATATTACAGAGAACATAGTTCACGAAAATGAGGAGGAGGAATTTCCGTACGAAAGAGCAATATCTCGAGAAGAAGTGGTACCTGCAATCAGAAAATTGAAAAATGGAAAATCTGCTGAGTCTGTCTTGAATTTCTTAGTGGCGCTTATCCTGACAGCTTGAAAGAATCTATAATTTTACCCTTGTTCAAGAGGGGTGATATTTACAATGTCAATAATTATAGAGGTATTTCATTATGCAATATTTGTAGCAAACTTTACAGTTCGGTTATTAATAGTAGAGTGCATGAATGGGTAATTCAGAACAATATAACTGGAGAGCATCAGGCGGGATTTAAAAGAGGTTCTTCTACAATTGATCATATATTCACCCTGCTTACTGCTGTTCAGAAACAACTTGTAAAGATTCAGAAGTTATTTGTTGCCTTTGTGGATTTTGAAAAGGCTTTTGATTCCATTTCTTGAAAATTGTTATGGCCTGTTTTGTTAAAAACTGGAATCAGGGGTAAATTGTACAGTACAGTAAAGAGTATGTATTGTGAGGTAAAAGCAAAAATACGATCAGGCGCAAAATTATCGGAATTGATCAAGTGTACAAGTGGGGTTAAACAAGGAGATGTCTGTATTCCGATTTCATTTTCTTATTTATTAATGAGTTAGCCTTAGAAATAATTGAAAATGGTCGTCCTGGAGTAACTTTTGACCTTTTAGGGTTGTTTATGCTGCTTTTTGCCGATGATATTATTTTAATTTCAGTATCAGTGGTTGGTCTCCAGAGACACACTAAATAACTTGTATTCTGCAGCAGGCAAACTAGAACTAAATGTTAATAAGAATAAGACCAATATTGTTGTATTTTGTAAAGGAGGATATTTAGCCCGCACTGGAAAATGGACCTGTGGAGGTGAGAGAATACATGTGATCAATGCTTACAAATACTTTGGTATTTATTTTACAACAAAACTTAGTTTTGGTTTTGCTTGTCAAGATATAGTCAATAGAGCCAAAAAGGCGGTCAGTAGTATTCTTCGTACAAGTTAGAGTGTAACTCGTTCAGTGTTTTTACAAAATTGTTTGATTCACAGGTACAGCCAATTTTACAATATGGAGCAGAAGCATGGGCTTTTGACAAAGGTGCCTTAATTGAAAATGTTCACCTGTATGCGCTGAAGTGCTTTCTGAATGTAGACAGTAGAACGCCCAATGATCTGGTTTATGGTGAACTTGGACGATATCCAATTTATTTAAATTCCTGTTTGAAATGTATAAATTTTGGCTCAAGTTAACAAGAATGAATGACAATAGGATACCCTTTAAAGGTTACAAGGTGCTGTTGAATTTAGATGATAATGGTAAAAGAACATGGGCTTCCCATGTTCGACAGTGTTTGAATTCATATGGATATGGTTTTGTTTGGGATAACCAAGGTGTAGAAAAGAATCAGAATTTCTGAATTGTTTTAAACAGAGGATTATAGATTGCAGGTGGCAGGACTGGCATGACCATATGTATAATAGTGACAGATTTGCTCAGTATAAACTCTTTAAATCGACACATAGCTTAGAAGCTTACATTGGGATAAAAATGAATAGACTTAACCAGCCGCCATGGCGAAGTGGTTATAGTCGCGGACTCCCGGCTGGGAGGTCGTGGGTTCGAATCCCATCAGAGTCATGTGGGTTTTTCTTCTGTTGCTACGGGCTCAGTTGGGAAGACTGGGACCACACAGTCGAGTTTCATCCACTTAATGGATGCGTTTCTGAGAGTGTTGCTCAAATTTCCTGACCAACACTGCAGGTGCCTGTATCTCTCGGGCCTGGTTGACGCCGGGATATATTATGAAAGGAAGCGTAGAGTACAGCCCTGTCATGTAGTCTCAGACCGAAATGGAAATCCGTAGCATCATCTTAATCATCCTCATTCTCATCGATCAGCATTAAAAAAAAATGTCTCAAGTTCTGTGGCCCTTCATGCCCTGCTCTCATGGTGACCTCAGTTTCGATGTCCTCTCCGCGTCTGTGGCCTTGGTTTGGTTCCGTCGGGGTCACCGGTATCGGCGGGTCCATGGGGCTGTCGCTGGACAGACGTGGTGGCGCCCTCCGGGGGGAGAGCTCACTCACGCCGGCTCTGCG
The DNA here is from genome assembly GCA_016801955.1 of Conus betulinus. Classification (NCBI taxonomy): domain Eukaryota; kingdom Metazoa; phylum Mollusca; class Gastropoda; order Neogastropoda; family Conidae; genus Conus; species Conus betulinus. Next base: position 26,519 of record JADBJO010019648.1, on the reverse strand, counting down.
ACTAAGCAATTATTGTCGTCAGTAGGGGTCTTAGTAGGTGGTGTCCTGCGTATGTTAGATCAGAACAGGCACCACTGAACACCACCGAAGTGACTCGGCAGCAGTGCAGTGTCTCCTCCGGTGGGTTGCCTCTTGACGACTGACATTGACTGCTCCCTGTGGATTGCCGGTGCCGGGGCTGCGGCGGGGCCGACCGGCTGTGGCTGTGGACAGGGTGTCGGAATGAAGGAATGAGAATACACTCTGGAATTTAGCCATTTCTATTTACGAAGCAAATAAGAGAATTCGGACAGTGATGGCTTAATGTACTCTGCGTTTTGTAACATATCTATATTTTTTCCATGATTTCATTGTGTTATGTATTAGGAATGTTGTATGATGCATGTATGAATACCCCTTCAGTATGGGGCTGTGGCCTTAAACTGAATAAAACATTCGCATTCGCATCTCTCTCTCTCTCTCTCTCTCTCTCTCTCTCTCTCTCTCTCTCTCTCTCTCTCTCTCTCTCTCTCTCTGCCGCATGTACACACACACACACACACACACACACACACACACACACACACACACACACACACACACACACACGCCATCGTGGAACAACGCCTCTCTGAGTCAAATTGAAAGGAAATGCATTTTACAGTTTGCAATACTTCCATTCTGTATTCTGATCCGCATCTCCAACCCCCTATATCCTCACTCTTTTTCTTCATCATCCCCCCCCCCCCCCCTTCCGCTTGCGCCTTGCCCTTCCCCCAAACACACACACTTTTTCGCCTGGATCAGTTAAATTATTTCTTGTTGAACGCACGGAAGCCCTTTTTCTAATTAAAGCTTTCCATGCTTCTTCGATCACTTGTTGTTTCTCTCGAGTACGCATGGACAATGGAAGAGAAAAATACATGTTCTGTGTTTCCACAGGTTCGACAGATTCTGTCTTTTTCCCCCTAAGCCTTCTGTCAGCCTCCCCCTGTCTCTGTTGGTTCTTTTCGTCTTGCCCATTACCCCTACACAAATACTTCCAGCCATCATCTGTGTGACGTATAGAGCACATTTTTAATGTTCATTTTTTTAAAGGAGAAGAGGGGTGTTAGGGGAAAAGAGATAAGTGTAGATCTCTCTCTCTCTCTCTCTCTCTCTCTCTCTCTCTCTCTCTCTCTCTCTCTCTCTCTCTCTCTCTCTCTCTCTCTCTCTCTTCTTCTTCTGTTCACGTTCCGACCAACATCATTATGCTGATGACTCTGTCGTATACTTAGGGGTTTGCGAAGATTTGCGCTGTATTTGTCAGACATAATTTTGATTTCAGCTTAAGGGGATGGGAAAGAGGGAGTGGAGATGAGGAGGGAGTGGGGGGAAAAGGGGGGGGTGGGTTGTAGGAGGAGGCGGGGTGTGGGTGTGGGTGTGGGTTGTTGTGTGTTGGTGTTATTGATGGGAGGCGAGTCTGAACCTGAAGCGGTCCAGGGTCTCCGCCGACACCACAATCTCTTATAATTTGTTCCACTCTGGGATGGTTCTTGGGAAGAAGGACATTTGTCGGTAGTCTGTCCTGCATTGTGGGATGTCGTAGCTGCAGCTGTTGTTTTTTTCCTTAAACTTCTGGTCTGGGATTTGCTGGGCAGGTACTTGGAGTTGATGTCGACAGGGTTGTGGTGGAATTTTATACATCATTTCCAGTCTAGCATAATGTCTTCGTTTCTCTAATGTAGGCCACTTCAGAGAGCGTAGGATTTCATCTACACTGGTTGCTCTCTCTCTCTCTCTCTCTCTCTCTCTCTCTCTCTCTCCTCTCTCTCTCTCTCTCTCGCTCTCTCTCTCTCTGATCTTATACAGAATTCCCAAAAAAGGGAGCCATGTCGGTCGTTCTCTACTTCCCAACCCTTATTATCATTAGTGAAATATTCATCTGTCTTTCTTTGGCAGACAGCCTCCATTTTCCAAAGCGTACTTCTCAATGTGTAAACATCTTATTTGAAAAAAAAAGTATTTGAACAAACAGAAACGGTTCTACGTCTCTCTCTCTCTCTGTCTCTGTCTCTCTCTCTCTCTCTCTCTCTCTCTCTCTCTCTCTCTCTCTCTCTCTCTCTCTCTCTCTCTCTCTCTCGCATCCCGATCCTTTCTCTATAATATATTATTTCTGTATTGTCATAGCTGATATTATTGTTAACATTCTGTTACTGCTTTTTTCTGGTCTTTGTTTAATTTGTGATGTAGTTTTGCTTTGTTTTTGAGGACCTGATGAAAAAACTTGAAAGTAATTTGTCTTGTTTTAATAAATCTCCCCAAATGATAATATTGTTGGTATTCCTGCTAGTTTTTTTAGCGTGCAGAGAGACAGTTAACTTCAAGTAGTCCGCATAACATTGATATGGAATTCTAAGTTGCATGTTGAATTTTTTTCAGGCTTGTTTGCTGCTGAAAGCCATATACTTCGGATATTAGACTACTGCCAAATAGTAGAAGTGATATCATTAGCTGAGGTAGAATGGCTGGTGCTGGAACGATTGAGGTATGCAACAGCTGTGTATTCTTGTCAATATGTGCATCACATTCCCTGCAATTTTGTCTTCAAAACTCTCTAAGGCAAAACAGATTGCCTTGAGTTCAAGAGGAATTCTGTTTCGATGGGTAGCCAGGTACCACCGGCGTGAAAACCTGGAAAGGAACACTCCATTTGTCCTTGCTTGCATCGTATGTAATAGTGTTATTAGGTCCTTGATCAGAAACCGAACTGGTTGCACAGTCAGCGTTATCAATTTTCCCATGACAGTTCCTGATTTGCTGGGAAGGAATGACGCTATCAGTAACTCCTCTGTTACACTTAGGTGCTCTTTCTTGCCATCATCTAAATGGCGAAAGGGAAACACCTCCCACACTTGACAGCTGGAAAATTGGCTGCAATTATCCTACTATTTTAGCTAGCAAAATCCCTGATAGTAGGCCATTTTTTATAGCAACAGGACATGGCATGCCTTTCGCATCCTGTTCATTTCTTAATCAAAACAACTCACATGCTGTTGATTCAATGATGACCGCAATATACTGAATAGTTTAGGAGGGATATATAGCAGACTTCTTCTGTGGGTGTATTACAAACTCCAGTGACTGAAACAGTTTTACTGTTCCATTGATGTCACGCAAGCAGTCAGCCTCATTCTTGTACCTGTCTGGATCTCACTTGCAACTTCTGGTGTTTATTTCTGGTCTGCCATTGGGTTGAAACCAAGAACTGGCCCAGTGATGGTGTGGAGACCAAATGACCGCAGGAAAAGTCCTGTTGACAGCGGGAAACACTGTAACCTGAGATTATCTTCAGAGGGTACGTAAGACTTCATGGCGAAAGCTTTGTCGTGTCTGGAGTTGCATTGCCTTCACCTATCAGTGGAACAGCAACGGGAGCTGCGTGAGCACGAGGCAGTTCTTGATGATGGCGATTTTTTGCTGGTGTCCTTTGCAGTCATGAAATATGGGCTGGTACACCCATGGGAACACCACTGTGACGGTTCTACCGTGTCGCATCCAGTGGTCATTAAGCAATGACATGTACCGAGAAGCAATGATGCCCTTCATGTCTTCATGGAATGCTCTGTGCGTGCTAGCACCCTATGTGAACACAGCGCAGACTTCCAAGGTGGTGCAGAATTGCTCCCATCTGGTTTGTTTGGCAGTTGAGGACAGTACTTCACTTGGTCCCATCGTACCTTTTGGGTGTACCTCTTTCTTGTTTTGCTGTCTCAGTGATGTTACAAACAGTCTCCCAGACAACAGAGAGATATTTAAAAAAGAGAATGAATAAGTCCTTCCTCCCTCATCCAAGCGAAGACAGGCTTTAACAATGTGTGAACATTCTTAATACTGTGGCTATCCCATCTGGCAGACAATTATTCCCACAGCATCCATCTCCAGCGAATATCGACAGCTTTCTGTATTTACTATGCCGTACCACGTAGGAACAGAACAGTAGGCATCTTTCAAATCAAGTGATGACATAAAACTTTTTGTTTTCAATTTCAATATCTATACACCACACATTTCTGGCTAGATAAGCTTGGTTGAGGTAGAGAAAACTGTGCGATCTAGCATCGATCTCAGAACTAAATTATATATTCCCGTCACTATTAACTTAAGCTCAGAGGTCAGTCTCCATGCAGTGTAGAATCTAGCTTCTGTTTTTGACTTTTCAAGGATGAATTGTGAGGGTTCCATGTAAAACAAAAAAGACTCGTCTGCCTTGGTCTCTGACTGGTTTTGTCACTGTAGCATGTTGATTGTTGTTCTACCTCTTTGTGTGGCAGCAAAGATGTCTGGTTTCTGATCCACTGGTCCCTCCTGCCCATATCAGGGGACTGGCCAGAAAACGATTTAAGACACCTGTCATCTAGTCCCGGCCCCAACCTTATACCGAAACTGAGGAACTAGATTGCCAACGGTTAAGTTCTTTTGCTTCCCGAAAAACGTCTTCTGGTGACCAGGATACTGTCACAGCAAATGCCAGCTGCAATACTCTGTTTCAGTCGTGGCTTAATCCTTGTGCAGCGTTTGATAGGCAGACCTGTGAGGCAATGAACCAGCAATGCAACCATGTCCATGTAACTGGAGATGACTTGAAAGTGGCTCCTGACTTTCTGTGAACTTAGCTTCTCACGTAAGTGGCAGGGCTCATGTGGCAGCAGTTTTTCGGCACATGGAGCTGAACGCTATGTGTGCTCACCTGTGAAATTGATCAGTTGTTAGTTTTTTGACTGGCTGATCGCGTGTGTTTTCCCATCCATTGTACAGTCTTTTTGTCCCAAAAGCTTCAAAAAAACGTTTTTTGCCGAGGTTTGCTTTGGATGGCCGGACTTTCCATTCAGCACTTTATCGTCATTAACTCGTTCTTGAGTCTTCTATGTACTCGTCCTTGTTACACAGTTAGGGAGCTCATATCATGATTTTCACTCTCTGTCTCATCACGGATGTCTAAAAATGAGTCTGTCTGATCACAAATGTCGGAATTGAATCTGATCTTTCTTCGCTTAAATCATTACGTCCCCCCCCTCCCACCCCGCCACCTCTCTCCCACCTATTCAGTTTTGTTTCCTTGCAGATCTCTCAGTCAATGTGTGCTTGTTGTCTTAGATACGTTTTTGATAAAGTTTAACGCTCGTGAAGCAAAGGCTAGAAATTATGCGTTACATATTGGAATTTAAACTGAAATCGATGCTCATGTCCTGCTACCACGTTCTCCAAGGTGTAGTTGGAATTTTCAACATCACACTTGAATATGTTCCTCAATGGATGACATGTCTTTTTCTGACATGCCGAGATGTCTATCTGGGGGCCCGAAACAAAAGAGACAAAACGACTGTAGCCTCCCTGTGTGTCTGCTCTGTTCAGGTCTGCACAACTTGAAAAAACAAAACCTGTGATGCTTTGATGTTGGAGGCGTAAATGTTAGAAAAAAGGCATATAAAACAGCACAAAACTGATCAAAATGAAATCGTCTTTGTTAGCTGTAAAACTAACGCTGACTATGTACTCAACACATACAGAAAGATCTACTCTGTTACACTTTATAGCTACAAAACGGCGAATCTGTAATACTTATTTCTCTACCCTAGCGTGCAGCTCTTCTTAGGGATAACCTCCCTCCAAGTCAGTCATTTTGCACACGTTCACGGGGCTGCATCTCAGGCCCACTGCAAGTATTGACGAAGAAGAAGAAACTATTTCGTGAAATAAACTGCACAGCACAGAGAATTTTAATGTCATATTTCTACTCCCTCCATGGTAGGGTAAAAAATACAATATATTTTATTGAAACTCTCTTTAAATTAAGACTTCTGAAAATATTACACAATACTTTCCTTTACCTAAATTGGAAGGAATAACATCCTCAAAAATTAATTTCGACAGCAGCTTTACTTTCTTGTCTGGTGGTGTTAAAACAGAAGAGCAGTTGTATAATGGTATTAATCCGTCATTCTTTTCCACATATTGAGAAGAAGAAATGGTAAATGAATTTAAATTGCGAAGGCGAAGTGTGTGTGAATGACTGACTGGAATTGGAAAAAAAAAAAAAAAAAAAAAAAAAAAAAAAAAAAAAAAAAAAAAAAAAAAAAAAAAAAAAAAAAAAAAAAAAAAAAAAAAAAATACGGTTTCCTAATATATGCAAAATGGTTGCAAGAAAAATCAAAATTATTTGCTATGACATAATCATCTATAGAACGTATATCAATAAGATGATTATTCATCCAACACTTTTACCTATAATGGCGTTAAGTACTGTGATGGTCCTTAACAAGTGCTTGGGTTTCTTACAGTTTTGGTTCTTTGTGCTGCGACTATTTACTCTATCGACCATCCTTGTATTACTCATTGCAACGGTTTTATAGTTTTCTAAACATGATTTTGAAGCTTTGTCATTTGATTGGTTTTCAAAAGTTTGATACACCACTCTTACACACAAGCATAATCCACAGTTATTTATTTTTACTTTTTTTCATTATGTATGGATTTTTATCTGTTTATCATGTATTTATTTATTGTTTATTCATTCATTTATTGTTGTTTAACATGATTATTTATTTTGCGGTTTGGTGGCCGTTTTTCTGACACAATCAATCTTGATTTTAACATTTTTAGTACTTTCTGTTCCAGTTTTTTTCTGTCGTTCCTGCGAAACCACATTCCACCAGAAAAAAGAAATGGGCTGCAGCTCAGAGCAGAGCTTAGTGGTAAAACCAAAAACAGCCATGGCATCTTGGGTCTGGTTCGATGTTTAGAATACCAGTTTTCTGTCATTACAGTCACAATCCCAAGCAAAAAGCAGCTCGCACTGTTTGCGATCCCCCGCGCTTTTCGTGTAAGGTGGACCACAGAAGATATACACAGATCGTGTTGTGGAATTAACTATGGCACTGAGAATTTAGGGATTCGTCTGTAGATTCATATATTGGCCTATATTATCATAAAAGAAAATCACGAAATATTAATGGCCACAATGGACCATTCAAACCATCGGAATTCTTGGTGAGTGGGGGGGGGGGGGGGGGGGGGGGGAGATTCATACTGACTAAATTGGATATCAGGCGGCATAGACGGCTGACTGACCTTGGCAGTCCCAACATGTGAACAGCCCAGGAAGAAAAGGTATTAAGGACATCATAGTTCCAGAACACCATGATACCAGGAGTTAAAAGCTAAGATCAGCAGAAACTTTGTTCAATGCATAAGAATTCTTATTAAAATTAAATGACAATGATGATGATATATGAGTGATAAACGAGAGAATGAGAACAGGACACCTTCACAGGACAAAATAGAACAGAAAACCAGCCATCTTACACGGCAGGCTATTGCTCCACATGATTTTCAAACTGGATATGTAATAGGTATATAAATAGTTCATTAGCTGTCGCAACAATACTGATATGGTTTATCCCATACAAGATTTCGCACAAACAACAAATTGTCAATTATTAACAAAACTGCTTTTAGACTCTTTTTTTAGATGCAAATAAATAATAAAAACTGGTGGCAGGGACCAACGTTGTCCTATTGTTGCACATACACTGACCCACCCAGAAATAAATTCTGTTATGGTTCAGTTGGCATCAAGCTTTGTGCACGAAGATAGTTAGAGTACAGGGTAGGGAGAGCTGAGCACTTTATACCCCCTGTCATGTTGGGAAGAATGTTACACAGCAGAACCTTTAATCTGAAATAAATATCCTTTGTAAATGATTTAGAACCTGACAGTAAATCCAAAGGGAAATCTTCGACAGGGTTAGATCTAATATCAATTTCACACAATTGCGGCATGTTTTTTTTAAAACCTAAAAGGTCCAATGATTTGGATGGCGGAAAAGGAAGATATTGAAATGTTTCACTAGAGGCAAGAAAACAGACAGTTCCACCAATCTATTCAGTGCATGTAGACTTTGTTTCCGATAAATCTAAACCAGAAGATTAGGAGTAATGAACCACGTTTTGTTGCTTTGTTTACTGTGTTGGACCTTGATAGGATTTATTTACCAATCGTAGCATTTTCAATTTCCGAGTAGCCTCACTGAAATAGGACATATTAAGATTATGTTATGAAATTGTTGTGTAAAAATCAATATACCGCCAAATGGCACAATGCTATGTATGACAGACTATTAGAAATATGGCAAAAAACGACAGGGTTCAAGTGGATATAAGATACGTATTTGACTCTTCTTAAAAGTCTTCAAGAGACATTTCCTGGAACACGACACGTCCCGCATTTATCGAACAGCCGTGGGAAGAAGAGATCAACACGAAACTTGTTTCTGCACAGAAGAGAAACAGTCTCTCCTTTGGCACCAGACAATATTTCAGGGCAAGTCATAATCACACAACACTTATTTTCTCGTTGTGGGGCACTGGCACCCAGCCATCACAGAGATGATTCTCCATTGAATACAGGTTTAGACCTCTCGACATTGGAATAAAAAACCAGAACATGAAACCTAAGCTACTGCCAAGTCCTGTTCGATCCTCTCCAAAGACAGGAACCCCGCAGTCAGAAATCCATTACATCGAGTATAGACTCAGGTTAGACCAGGTGGCACTAACAGCAACTCAGACCGTACAACTATAATGAGGTGTCAGGACAGCGCTCTTCAATCTCCATTTCTTGTTTGTGTGGTAAAGTAGTAACCAGCACATCCCGGTTATGTTGAAATCGCTGCTTCACATTCTCGGACCAGAAAGAAAATAATAAAAGACAATGGCTTTTCTCCAAGGTTTTGCTGGTTACAAACCTCATCGAATCATCTAGACAAATCAGAGTACTCATTCTTTATGTTGACTGTGTAATAACACATGACCAAACCAGAACACTCAAAGCTTGACAAGGAGAATGTTCAACAAAAACGATTCATGCACTAATTTGTCTGGACAGTTCCTGTCTGAAGTCCACACAATAGAGGGAAATGCACATATGTGTAATTCATCATCCAGCGACCAGCTCTGAACTACCAATTACCAAGTACACACCACAGTCCACATACTCAAGCAGATGATAACACGCTTTGTCTTGTTCAGCACTGACAGTATGCAATGCCAAACCTTCAGGACTGATTTGGTTACCACAGTACCACGTTGGGCATCACAATAATCAATAATTAAAACGTGTGTGAGGTCACATGAATGGGTTGGTGAACAAAAGCAATAAGCTCTGCCGGATGTGTGTTTGGTGAAATATGGCCATTTTTCCGTTGATTTGTTGAGTAGATCAAATTAATGGATACATCAGGACGGAAGGGGGGAGGGAAAAACAGACCAAATGTTTGTGATGTGTGCTATTTCGCACACAGAACCCCAGTTTGTTAAAGCTATCATTGACCTCGTATCGGAAGTTTATAGAGAAGTAGGCGAAGTGATCGGAGTAGTGGGGGAGAGGACTGATTTAGGCGCAACCTATAAAGTACTGTCCCACTTGCCCCATATTTATTGCCCATAATTCTTCGGGAAAACTTGACATATGGGTATGTAGTGGTTATTTAATCGTTTTTTGAAATGATTCATATTATAAATATAGTATTGTCAGACCATGTGACGCATTTATGAAATTGCGTATAACATTGATGAAATGGTAACAAGTGCAGCATGTCTCTGGAAGTGTAACCACGGATAAAGAAACACATCGAACTTCAAATAGGCTTCCTAGAAAGAATAGGACTAGTCGCCTGTTCCTTCTGCTTGTTTTTACACAATCGAATCTTCTGAGCAAGTTCGCTTACCAGTTCCGCTATAGCTTATTCTCTGCAAGAATTTATATCCTCTCTGAACTCCGACAAGTTTGAAAAACATTTTTGGGTTGGTTTTGATAGCCAAGCAATCCCTTGACAGCCAGCGGGACTGCTGAGCATGGGACAGTGCAGGTTTCGGTTTCATCCCGTCCATCTTCACACTCTGTATTTAAATGTGCAGCACCCTGCCGCGATCGGACGAAAGAAAGAAAGAAATGTGGAGTGTTAAGCGAAGTAGAAGACAAGGGAAGTAGTGTAGTAGGAAGAATTGAAACGCCCAGCTGGAACAATTGTAACCAGCCCACTGGACAGCTTATAGAGAGGTTACAGAGACATTGTAAGAACTATAAAACGAACAATTAAAAAAAATTTAAGAAGAGTAGCTGGTTGGGTTGGTAAATGGAATGATGCATAGCCCCAAATATAGGAATGATGGCAAGTAAGGGAAGCTGATAGTTGAGGCAGGTGTAACAGATCCTACATACCTACCCAGTACTGTATTCCCTTGAGAGGCATTATTTGTTTCGTATTTCACTTGTAGTGAAGGGTTGGATAAATTCTAAGCCTAAGTGTGTGATTGCTGTACACTGAGCACCACAGACACCGAGGAGCACGAGTTAGAGAATGGAATACCAGTTCCCATTCATCTCTAAAATAGAAACATTGAAGCCAATGGATGGTATTGTCATAAGTGTGCGAGAATGACACACACTGTGCAATTCGTTGACATAAGTTTAAACTGCCCTGGCAAAAAGGGTGAGAAAAGTGAAAGTTCTATTGCATGTAATATGGCCTGCGAAACAATTTTGGTCCCTGTTCTGATCCATTTTCCAGCATAGTGCAGTGCAAGTGGAATCGAAAAACCATGTCTTTTAGACTTATATGATAACGATTGATAGTACTATATCAACAAAATTCAGCTCTGCCACTTTAACAGCATAGAATTTTTTCCCATAGTTTCATGGACATTGTATTTCCCAAGAATTGCCGTTGTTGACACCTGGCTGCACGCACGTAAATGCCCTTTGGCAACCTCACGTGGCAACGTTCCAGTATACACAGTAGGGAAAGAAGTACGAAGATTAGAAGGGAAACACCACACCGCCCTTTATACCAACACCTGCTTTGCTGTAAAGAAGTAAATCGTTGCATTAGCTGTTAGTCACAATGGATGAAACACAACGAGCGATATAAAATACGGTATTTGTGCGTTCATCACAGATAGTCATCACACCTGGACAAGATGTCCGCCCATTTCCAGTGTGATTGCAGAGTGGGGTTTACTCGGCTTATTCGGTGTTTTTTAAGCTTGCGTTGTGATAAGCGGCAACAGGAAAAACAAGCCCTCAAGGATCGACTGATTAAGGAACAGGACGATGCAAGCAGATAATCGTAACCAGTTGATCTTGAATACGGTGAGAGAAAAAAAAAAAAAAACAAGATGCAACGATATAATCGTACTCCCCCAGTGTATATTGAATGTGGGAGAGAGAACGGGAGAAAAAAAAAGGAGGGGAGAGAAAAAAAACCTGTTTTTTTGGGCCCTTATAGCCATTAGGAAGTACGGGCGCAGAGGAAAAGAATTTAGAAAGAAGGAAGTTTGTTTGCGGAGTGTATTGGTAAAGCCATCGCTTTCGATACATCCCGGCGGTGGCCCATTATTAAGGCTTGAACTGGTACCTATCAAATCATGTTTAGCCCATAATGCAGGATGAGGAGAAGTAGTCGGTTTTAGAAAGATCGGCCACGTACTTTCTGAGGTCCCGTATTCGTAAATTTTTGTTTAAAATTAGAAAAAAAAGAAATGGGAAGCCGTTATGAGCGTCATATAGCTACTCAGTAACGGCTTTTAATAGTAAAACTAAAACAAGCAGGGAATCATGTGCGACCCATAATGAACCATCCTACAAATTGGCAGAAAGAGATCGGCCTTGGGTTCTCTCTTGAGGATGAGGGAGCAAACAGATCAATGCAACAACTCAATGACAATACCAACGATTGCACGAACGACACACGCGAGTAGACGATACGATGACGGACGTGAAAATTAGCGACAAATTTTTCGCGCTTTGCGGTGACTTCTTGCAGTACCTTGACATCATCGCACAAGTATGTGGCACATGCGGCATACATTTAGGAGGCCGAGCATATATCCTACTTTTTTTTTGTGAGAAGGGAGTCCACACACACAGGATGGAGTCAGCGGCAGAAGTCTCAGGCCTGCCACACCCCACTAAGCTGCAAGGATTTGGTGAGCCAAAGAGCAGACCAGATGACCTAGGGCCTGCAGCAGAGCTGCCTTTGCCAAACTAGGTATTGACATGGTGCAGGCGAAGAGCGCAGAGAGTAGGCAGTAGATTTGTATAGTAGATGAGCAGGAAAAGGTTAAGGGAGCGAGCACGAGTAGTAGATGAACCGAGTCAGTTAGGGTTCTGAGAGCGCGAGTATTTGAGCCGCAGAAGCCGAAAGTTGTTAGAAGGTAGAAGGATATATAGGGAAAGGTTTTGGAGGGTTGTGAATCGTCGGGAGGGTTCCCGAGCGGAGACGGGCAAGCGGGGAGATTCCGAGGAGAGGGGTAGTACGGGAGAACCGAGGGAGCACCAAGGGCTAAAGGCAGGCAGGGAACCGAGCTCAGGTACCTAGTTAGGGACAGAACGAGAGAGCACAGAGCCAGGGAGGGAACCGCAAGATGCAGGTAGCGAGAGGACGGCCCCCCAGTCGCACTCTACCTCCAGCCACCAGCAGCCCATTATTTGCCCGCAGCCGCGCAGGCAGGAGAGAGACTGCCATCTGCGACGTAAGGAACTGTTTGCTCCACAATACACCTACCCAACTCACATTATTTCATACTCCCTGTCATCCCTTTTCTATCGTGCTGTCTGCCGTCTTTACTTAAAACGAAATCTGGAACGTCTCAAACGAGGTTTCTTCTCCTCTGATCGCAACAGAAGACCAAGCACCAGCACCAACCTAACATTCTGAGTTGTTGATGGGAACGCACAAGGCTCCCTTCTTCAGGTATCACACACTTGAAGTGGTGAATAAGGTTATACTGATCAACCACAGAAAAAGTGATCCTGAGTACACCATATATAACAATGAACACGTCCTCAAGTGCAGTGCACAATGAACGAACTCGTGCCAAAAACAGGTACCAAGTGTCAACAACACGTTGCCCCTCGGTAAGCATATACGTCACCGCTGTGCAACATGATTATTCCCTGTCTCTCCACCCCCACCCCCTCCCTCTCTCTCTCTCTCTCTCCTCTCTCTCTCTCTCTCTCTCTCTCTCTATCTCCTCTTTACTGGGGACACTTATTGTGCCAGAGGAACCATGATCTCGAACATCATTTTCTGATGTTACTAAGATACAGTTACAGTTACAATCTAAAACCGGATATTCCGTCATTACTCTTCTTCATTTTTTCTCTTTTTTTTAAAAGAAAACCAAAAAAAACAAAGAAAAAAAACTTATCAGTATTTGTGCTAAAAGGAAAAACCACCAGATACTGCAATTCATGTCAGTCCACGTTGCTCAGAAAAACATGTCGAAAAAAATTAACAGTCTAAAGCAGAAGGGGATGGCCACAACCCCCTCTCTTTCAAGGGTTTATTGCTATCAATTTGGAACAAAATCAATATAGCGGAAAACTGCTCCCCTAACAAAAAAACAAAACTAGTGCTGCATAAGAAAGCTGATTCGATTATAACAATTTTCAATAAAATAACAAAACAACATCATCGACGGGGCAGTCAGTCAGGATCCCTGAGATCAATGCTCAAATAGTATGCGACGACAGAAATATAGGGCATAGATCCCTGCCTCCTTTTTACAGCAGCAATCGCACCACAGCTCGAAAAAGAGGGGGGGGGACGGGATATAATATCTTTACGCATGCAAGTACACACGTACACACATACAGCATACTGACGATCCTCTCTCTCTCTCTCTCTCTCTCTCATCTCTCTCGCTCTCTCTCTCTCTCCTATCTCTATCTCTCGCTCACATTATATGTTATGTACTTATATCCCACCCTGAAGGATCACCGTTATTATAATACATTTTGACGTTTGACAATGGTTGTTGTGTTGAGAAACTTGAACAATGTCTTTTTGATTGCATGTTGGAGTTAGATGATGTGTTTTGGATTCTATCGGGCGATCTTAACAGTAGAACTTCTAACATTTTCCTGATGTTATAGACATCAATGATATGTAAAGTTGTCTACTTTCTCACGATCTTTCTGCTCTGGCTAGCATTATAAGGAATTCGGCTGACAAGTTACTTATACATATGGGAAAGAAAATGTTGAACATGTGCACAGCTTTATTCTGTTGTATTCTAACGGGATGTGCGCAATGGGGGGGGAATAGATGGAAATGATGCTCCATATATCTAGAGTCAGGAAACAGTGTCAGCCTGTCAATATGATACTTTCTGCTGTCTAAGAGACTGTGGTGTTATGTTGTCTCGTCGTGTAAATTCTTAGTGTCGGAAGGAGAGAATAGTGGTCTGATCATTGTTGCCAGTTGTTGAACTGCATTTAAGAAAGAAATGTTACAAGGGGGCATACCATTACCGATGATCATTTTATTGACAAAGTTTGTGTGTGGATAATGATTTTTTAGGAAACTATTATTGTCAGAAAATGTTCTCTGACGAAATACATTATCTGAACCGATGGGGGCCATTAGTCTGATTGATTCTGATTACAAGTGGGGCTTGAGAGTGTCTTTAATGAGTGCGATCAAAAAAAAAAGCCAATGTATGAAAAAAAGAAAATCAACCCAACGAAATATCATAAAAAGTGGTGTGATTGGTGACTTGTAAGTCAAGCAAGAAGAAAAAAAGCAAAACAGACTCCGTGCTTAACATTTTTTGAGAAAATGAAAAGAGAGAAATATGACCAGTGATGCCTATTGCCTAGCAAGACGAGAGCAATGTTTATAAACATTTAATAGATAGAAAAGAAAAACGAGTATAATGATTTGATATTGAAAAGCTTGTTTCTTCAGTAAATAAATCAAAAAGAATTTTTTTGGAGAATGTACATAAAATGTCCGGTAAAAAAGAATACAAGTAAATATTATTTTAACACCGTGATGATTGGTTTTAACCATGTTAAAGGTTTCCTTGAAGTGGAAGTAACTAGAGAGTGTAAAAACGAAGCTAAAGATGACTTTGAAACAAAATATAATATTGAAGACGACTTAGCGCGATGACCCGTCCGATATTAAAGAAGAAGTGTTACTTGCTGTTAGAAAGCTAAAGAACGGTAAATTCTGCAGGCCCAGATGAAATATAGGAGAAGTGTTGATGCATGGTGGGGATCGAGTTATTGATTGTTTCGTAAAATTGTTAATGTGGGTTTTTGATAAAAGTGTTTTCCCAGATAATTGGACGAACTCTATTGTATGTTCCTTGTTTTTAAAAAAGGAAGACGCAGACAATCCAGGTAATTATAGGGGTATATATCTATGTGATACGAGCAGTAAAATCTACAGTACAATCATAAATAGCAGACTTCAAGAATGGGTCAGAATATAATGTGACAGGTTGAATATCAGCAGGATTCAAAAGGGCAATTTCTACTAGCTACTGTTGATCATATGTTCACGTTGTTGTCATTGGTTCAGAAGCAATTTTGTTTAAAACCGCAAATTGTGCGTAACCTTCATCGATTTTGAGAAGGCTTTTTCATCCCATTAACATCTATTGTGGCTTATACTCTTGAGAAATGGCATAAAAGGCAAAATGTTTCGTTGTATTCATAGCATGTATACTAATGTTAAAACCAGAATTGGATGTGGTTCCATGCTTACAGATGACATTAACTGCACACGTGGAGTGAAACATAGGGATGTATGGGGTTAAAATTCGTCTACGTTACAAAATACACAGTAATGCTGACTTAAATTGTCCGCTTTGCAAAAATGAAAAAGAAGATGATGTTCATTTTGTCTTATGTTGTCCTGTTTTGAGTGACTTAAGAACACAGTATATACCTAGTAAATTTTATGCAGATCCAAATAAATTTAGACTTGCATTGCTTATTGCAACAGAGCATAAACAAACTGTGAAACAACTGTCCATTTATCTTTTTCCAAATAATTTAAAACGGTGTTTTTCACGTTTAAAAAGTCTCCCTTGAATTGTGTTGGATGTAAGTATAGTATAAACTTGAAAAATTTGAAAGGAAGCAAATAAAAGTATAGTTAAAGTGTATATGTGTAGCTGGAAAGTTTTTGTTTAGCCCAGTTCTAACTTGTATCGACTCAGAGCACAGTAATATCACATTCTTCTTCTTCTTCTTCTTCTCTCTCTTCTCTCTCGTCTCTCTCCTCTCCCGTCTCCTCTCTCTCAAGCGGGGGAAAACAAAAAAAAAAGCAGAAAGGCTCCTCTCTCTCCTCTCTCTCTCTCTTTGTAGAAACAGTCGATGCCATAAATAAAAACTGATCTTTCATTCTCTCAGAAAGCAATGCAGTGTTTGCTATAATCAGGTTCCATGACAGGACCACTGTATATTTATTGTTCACTACATCCGTTTCTGATTTATTAGATGAGAGAGAGGAGGGGGGACACATGAGTGTGTGTGTGTGTGTGTGTGTGTGTGTGTGTGTGTGTGGTGCGTGCGTGCGTGCGTGCGTGGCGTGCGTGCCGTGCGTGCGGGTGGTGTGTGTGTGGTGTGTGTGTTGTGTGTGTGTGTGGTGCTACCAATGCACGTGATTTTTGTTGTGCGTTTCAGTATGTGTGCAAAATAAATACTCTCTCTCTCTCTCTCCCGCTCTCTCTCTCCTCTCCGTCATCTCTCTCTCCTCTCTCTCTCTCTCTCTCTCTCTCTCTCTTAGTAAGCATAAATGCAGTAAAATCATTAATGTACAATAGGCCTGTTACGGAACTGATTGTTGTAAGGCATTGAGTTTTTTACACAATGACAGGCCGGTTCTTATTCAATGGCCTGAGGTTCAATTTTAGCCATACATTTCAATGAACAGATACAACAGACTTTTCATAACAGAAATAAATAATCAATTTATGGCTGAAAAAATGACGTTTAAGAGCAAGGCAACCAACCAGCTGAGTAGATGCTAATAGAAATTATTTACTATAGAATATAGATAGCAACCACCAACTAACAGCTTATCAGCGTTACTTGTTATAGGCTAACCTCATGAGTGAAATACCTAGCGGTACACCAAATTATTGATCTTTATACCAAATTTGCAACCTGTGACTGCGAAATAACCATAGCAATTTCAGCAACATATGAACCATATAAAACAGTATTGACACAATCAAAGTTATTTATCTGAATACCTTTCTCCTGATAGAGCGGGGTCAACACTGAGCATTCAAACAAAAGATGATGTACAGAAATGTTTTCTCTGCAGACACAAGAAATACCATGAGAATATTTAGTGTTCAAAGTATTCAGCCTTAATTTATGAATTAATCTAACAATGTGCCTTGGGCACGACGGTAAAGTAGCCATTTTTTTTACTAGAATTCTGCTTATGCATACATTTTTCCATAATTTGGATTAATTCACAAGAGGATAGATCTAAGGGATTGTTTAGTAAAAATTTTCGTGTTTCTGTTTGCTCCTTCTTTTGCAAGACTGTCTGCTATTTCATTCCACTTTATACCACAGTGAGATGGGACCCAACAAAAATCAATTTTATGCCTAGTGTATGAAACAATGCAGTAAATGTTTTTATTTCAAAAAGCAAATCTTTTCTAGCTTTGCAGTCCCAACGCTCTAGTGACTGTAAAACAGATTTGGAATCAACACAAAGTAAAAATTGATAGAAAGCAATTGATGTGTCATATATGTAAGTCAAAGCCTCAGTATTGCATATAATTCTGAGGTATAGATTGAAAACCGCTTTCCTACAAAATATGATTTCCTGACATTTAAGGTTGGGTATTATAAAGCCTGAACCACTGTCAGAGGATTCCATTACCGACCCATCTGTAAACACTTTTAAATGATTTGGATAGCTGTTTTCTAAATGTTCACGAACTTCAGTTGTCAAAATATTTACATTATCACTTTTCTTTAACAAGGTGTTTTTTTAAAAAAAAAAAGCGTTTAGGTGCTCCCAAGGAGGCATTGGAGGTACTGCAGGAAATTCTGGTATAGCAGTAATATCAATATTACAGTGTGACATAAAGTCAGATGTGTAGTTTCTAATTGGTTGAATGTAAGATATGTTTTTAAGAGACCTCTTAGGAAAACTTTACTGGAATCAATCAGTATTTCTTCAGTAACTGAATTTTCAGCAGAAAGACTTCTGACAACATATTTGGATACATCCAATATTCGCTTCTCATTTAGAGGTAATATATTTGTTTTCTTTATAACATCTATGTGTGTTTGTATGTACTGGGACTCCCAGAGCTAATTTCATGGCCTTACTATCCAAGCTTTTGCAATCTCTTTAAAAGAGAATTAGGCGAATTTTAAGAATGTTTAATCTTTTTCTTGTTTTATCAATTACATTTTCAATATGTGTTTTCCAGTTCAGCTTAGGAGTTAAAAAAAATACCCAGGAACTTAACTTTTTTGTTTATATTCAAATCTGACCATCTAGCAAAAGCGAGGGTAAAGTCTTTGGGTTCTCACCATTGTTAAACAACACAGACATGTTTTTTTCCAGATAGTTCTAATCCGTTGTTCTTCATATATGAAGATAATTTATCCAATTCCTTTTGGTATCTTCTGTACAAAGGTTATTGTTCTTTTATTGGAATGCTTCCTTAATGTACAATTAATCCAAATAGCAATATCATCTGCATATTGAACTACATGCATTGCTTTTGACATAGATTTGGGAAGATCATGGATTAGGATTGTGAACAACATGGGAGCAATAACTGATCCCTGAGGAATACCCATATCTACATTCCTAAAGGATGAATAAGTTCCTCCAATCCGTGTACATATGCTTCTTTCTGTTAGGAAGCTTTTAATGTAATCAAACATTCTCCCAGAAATGCCAACATTTTTTTAATTTGTACAATAGCCTTGCGTGCCATACGCAGTCATAGGCTTTTTTAACGTCAAAAATGTAGCCAAAGTACTTTTCTGCGGGAGAATTGCTACTTCCACGAAGAAGGTAAGTGTCTGATGAGTTGAGAGGACACACCATCAATACCAACAGCTGAATCATGTGAAGGGATAGAATAAGAGCTTCTGATAGTTCTGATAATAGTAAAGGTGAGTTTAGGAAATGTTTGTCTTCTTGTGGAGGAGCCATGTATTCACTTTTTGTTCCTCATTGTTTCTGTGACGACTGTTTTTGGCTGAAGATTTTTTAGACTGACTACAAGCTGAAAATAAATCTGAAAAAGCTTCAGTTTTATCCAAAGCAGTGGGGAAATCAGTTTTTAACTTTATTGGGTATGACTGAGCTTATATAGCAATTTTTAATTTCTTTTACTTTTTTTCCAAACTTTAAATAAATCTTTTGATTCTGATACCTCAGCTTCGCAAAACTCAACCCAATACTTCTTTTTTTGCTTGAGCAATAACTTTAGTACATTTATTCTTTTCTTGTTTCATGATTATAAAGTTTTCATCTGACTTATTTCTTATCCATGTTTTGTAGCTTTTTCGCTTTGACTGTACAGCGAGTCTGCATTCTTCTGTCCAGCATACGTTGCCTACATATTTTCCAATCTTTTTGTATTTATATTTTGGGATAGTCTTTTCAGCTGCTAGTAATACTACTTTGAGAGAAATGTTGCATAAAAAAGTATCTAGATCGTCATCCTCAATTGGAGATGTATTTTGCGACACAAGAAAAGTTTGAAAGGCTTCCCAGTTGGCCAGTTTATAGTTAAATTTTGGAATTTTGCATTCAGTGGTAGACGATTCATCAATTATTTTTCATTAAAAAGTATTGTAATGGGAAGATGATCACTCCCTAAACAATCCCTCTATTGTGGACCAGCTATAGTTTACTGCTATGTTTAGAGAAACAAGCGATAGATCTATTGCACTAGACTTGTGAGTAACTACATCAGGAATTCTTGTAATTCTACCGTCGTTTAACAAATTAAATTCGAATCAACAATATTTTCAACAAATCTATTAGATGTCACTTTCCTACAACTTGTATTCCAAAAGGGCGCATGAGCATTAAAGTCGCCCATAACAATCACTTCCTCTTTGTAAAATCAGTATGTTTTAACCAATCTGTGTCATCGTCTTTAGGACCATTAGGATAGTACACAGACAGAACATTATAAAACTGATTCCTTATTTACTTTGATGGCAGCACCTGTGGCAAACACACCTTGTTTATCTATAGACACTGGTAGTGGGCTTATATTTGTAAACTCAAGGTCAAGTCTAATATAAATAGCTGTTTGCACCTTTTTCATTACCCCATTGATGCTGCAAAGAGGAGGATAGTAATAATTCTTAAGTTTGGGAAGCTTTTTCTTTTCCACGTACAATGATTGGAGCGCTAACACGCAATAGTTTTTCCCCAGAACATGACTCTCAAAAGATAACCAGGTTATTGTTGTGGAAAATAGATCTTCGCGTTCCACTGAAACACTGTGAAAAGGTTGGTTTGAATCTAACTCCATAGTAGACTGTATTTACAATCATAACTGTAGTTATGCAGATTGTTATCGTTCCTGATATTTTTGACACTCTTATGTCATACACGCTATTTAATCATAAATATTACATTGGTAATATCCGTGCGGAAGTAGGTAGGTGGTAATAACCAGGAATATCAGGCACAAATTGCTGCTGTAACCTTAAGAAATTGGAATAATAAAAACATAAACATTTTTAGTCATCAAATACTGATTTAAATAAAAAAAAGTATATCTATCAATAGAACCACAGTTCCATTGCAAAATGTTGTTTAGATATTTGAACATTTTCATGAAAATCTAACTAACAAAAATCAGTTTTAAAAAGTTTAAACATCAAAAGTAAAATCAAACATTAATTATGGAAGGTGGAAGGGGGGAGAGGGGAACACAGAGTCCAGCCAGTGATGACAGCACAGTCAGTAGAACCATGGGGGCGGGAAAGGCGGAGGGTAGAACCCTGGGCTGTGATGGTGAAGAGAGGGGGCTGATATCCGCCGTGGCTTTTCCCAGAACAGGCGGTGCAGATGCCTCCAAGGGTACTGGCCAGCACGCTTGCTCCTCTGGCTGTTGGATGGATCTCATCTGCAGTCAGGTGCCTGTAGTCTGTAGCATGCAGATTGTGGTAGCTTACAAATCTTATGCTTTTCTCAGACAAGAGTATGGATTTTGTTTAAGGCATTAAATAATTCTCTCTTTGAGTCAAGGGCTTCATTTCTCACTGGCGCAGCCTGACTCACTACTATTTTTGCTGTCGGAAATGATTCTCTGATCGTTTTAAATGCCCTGTTCCATGTTGATGCTGCATTTTGTTGGTTCTTTTGACTTGACATATTTTATTCCAGCGTGGAGAACAATGCAGTCTGGTTCTGGAAACAGATTTTCTTTGGCGTCTTTACGAACTGTACTGCATTTGCTCGATGGCATGGAGCCTCCTTGTCGCCCACTGCAGACCGTAGGATCGTCCCAGTCGCTTTCCATCCACTTTGTTCATGACAGAATCATGTAGGATAAGAACTCGTGGTAAAATCTTTAGAAGCCTGGGTCTTCTTGTGATCCCTTGTTTTTAAAGTTGCGTCATGATGGTTGAATGACGTCATTCTTGGAAACATTCTTTTTCTTTTTTCAACAGAGCTAGAATTTTCTTTCGGTAACTTAACGCAGTGTCGGCGTAGGAAGAGTATTTTGCCGACGGTGAACAGATGTGGCGTCACCTTGGCAGCCGGCATCAGTCTGGCATCCAGAACTCGTGGTGGAAGGTGAGTTCTTTCCTTGATGCCGGCTTGTTGCTAGGTTTTCCTCTTGCCGTGCAGATCTTGTTATCTCCGTCAGTGACTTTCCAGACTGGCTACCGTGGCACTCAGGTTTTGAATGATTTGTTTTAGATGATTTTATTCTGTTAGTGCCTCTTCACACAGCAGCCAGCATGACACATTGTGACATTTCTTCAGCCTATTTATTTATCTATCGTGCCGACAGACGACGGTTTTCATTGGCTGTCCGATTAACATCTGCAAGGCATTGATTTCGATGTTCTAATGGCTCGATTGGATGGGTCTTTTTTTTCGATATGGTTGGATGTTCCATTCTTTTCACCTACCCACTGTGGCTTCCCACTTGATTTTTCACTCTTTGATTCGTCATTTTGATGTTACCTTGCCATCGTTTAAAACTACTGGTGGTCTTGTCGCCATCTTGATCCAAAAAAGATGCCAATAAAATATGTGTTGTAGCCTTTAACACAGATGTAAACAAAGACAACTAGTTCAGTTTCAGGTAATTAATAAAGTTGTCTCAGAGGACAGACAGCTCAGCAGCGTGAGTTGTGTGAGGCGTGGGATGGCACATGGTTTTCGTTAATGACAACAGGGGATCATTGTAATGCAAAGTAAACCCACGACTGGCCAGTGATAGGCATAGCAAATCTCCAGACAACCTGGATAAGTGGTGTGTGGTGTGTGGTGTGTGTGGTGTGTGGTGTGTGTGTGTGGGGGGGTGGTGGGGGGGTGTTTGTACTCACCTGATATGTCATTACTGTTCAGTGGGTGGTTGCACTAATGTTTCTTGTGAAAACATTGTGAAATGAGTTAATCGTTTTCACGATTCGTATATGCACGTAATGACAGATGGATAATATAGAATGGGATGAAAGTGGTAGTCGTTATATTCGTAAACATTTATATTCAGTCCTTTTGGTACGATATTTTCAAAATATTAAAGAGATCATATTTTTTTTCTTTTGCAACATGCATCAAACTTTTTTACCTTTGTAATTTTCCCTTATTCCTAAAACGTTATGAACATCCTAGCCTGTAAAAGTCGGATAAGGAGACGTGCAATCGTTAAATTTTCGTGGCACGCTTTAAAAACTGGTGAGTTGTATGTAACGTTGGCTGGTGGCGTGAACACCGCCAAGGGGATTACAATTTCACATTTCCTTTTCTTTTTGGTTTGTATGTTAAGGTTAAACTGGTTTATGTGACTGTACTTTGGATTTTTTTTTTATGTGATTGTATTTGTAAAAAGTGATTACTTGTTTAGCCAATGCACATTCTCAAATTAGTGTTGATGTTTTTTTTCGAATCTTCATATGATGTACTGCTGCCATACTATGCACACATAACCATGTATTTTCAAGGTAAACCTCACGATCTGCACTCTTCTTTCCAAAATGGATCAAACCATTACTATCTGCTCTGTAAACTGCCAGGGATTAGGAGACTTTAAAAAAGAGAAGATATGTTTTTCATTATTTAAGGGGAAAGGGTCATAATATATTCCTACTTCAAGACACTCATTTAAATCCTAACATGGACAAGTACTACAGAGCCGAATGGGGATATCAGTGCTATTTTGCCTCTCATAGTACAAATTCTGGGGGTTGCTATCCTATTTAATAATAACTTTTGAATTAGTTTCAAGAAAGTTTGAAAGATACGGACAGGAAGGACTATATGCTTGTTTGACTGAATTCATGAACAAAGGAATTTCTTATAATTAATGTTTATAGAGACTATATGCTTGTTTCACTGAATTTCATGAACAAGGAATTTCTTATAATTAATGTTTATGGTCCGAATAGAGATTACCCCCCGACTTTTATCAAGGAATTGAAGACCATATACATGAATTGAGAACACCAAATCAGAATCTTATACTAGCGGGAGACTGGAATTTAGTGTTAAATCCAAACATTGATCATGATAATTACAAGCATATTAATAACCCTGAAGCTACCGAAAAAACTTGAAGAACTGATGGTAGATGTAGATTGTAATCGACATCTGGCGTGAGCTCTATCCCGATAGCAGACAATTTACTTGGAGAAGAGCTACACCAAGACAACAAAGCAGACTAGATTTTATCTCATAAGTGAACATTTAGTGTCTGATGTAGCTGACTGCAAAATTATCCCTGGTTACAGGACTGATCACTCTATGGTGGTGTTAAAATTTAAAAAAACGGGATTCAGGCGACACCAAACACATTTTGGAAGTTTAACCACTCTTTATTAAAAGATTTTCAATGTGTCACTGGGGCAGGACATACAATTAAAGAGACTATAAAAGAGGTATGCAATAAGATACGATGAAAATATGGAATTTGACCAAACTATTTAAGCGATTTAGAATTTAACATAACATAATAGTTGCTTTTAGATGTATTACTAATGAAAAATCCGTTCCTGACAATAGGATATGCGTCATTTAAAAAGAAAGAAACACAGAAAAAGGGAAAAAGAACTTATATAGATAGTCAAACCTTAGAAAGACAAAATCCAAAGACACACAGAAGATTGGACAACTATAAAACAATGAACGAAAGACTTCAAGCTATAAGAGAAAGAAAATGGAAGGTATTCTGTTAAGATCAAGAGCAAGATGGATCTCTCAAAGGGGAGAAGAAACAGAATACTTCTGTGGGGGCTGCAAAAAAAGAAATTATGTTAGTAAGCAAATGAATGTTACAAGATAATTATGGAAAGACTCTAACAGACAATAAAGAATATTATTTGTGAGTCAATAACTTCTATAAATGTTTGTATGAAAAGAAAGGCGTACAGGAATGTGACATACATGAAATAGTTCAAAATCTTCCAGCACTCTCGGAGGAGAGCTCAACGGCTTTAGAAGGAAATATAACCTTAACGGAAGCAACAACAGCGCTCAAACATATGAAAAATAGTAAAAGCCCTCAGACTGATGGTTTCACCTGTGAATTCTTTAAATTCTTTGGGAGTCAAATTGGGGTATTCGTAGTTAGATCTTTAAACGAAGGGTTGAGAAAGGAAAAGAATTGTCAGTTACTCAAAAATAAGGTATTATTTGTTTCCCTAAGCCTGGTAAACCAAAAGAATTTATTAAAAAATGGCGACCCATTCACACTTTTGAATGTAGTTTACAAGATAGGGTCATCATGCATAGCTTCCAGCATTAAATCAGTTCTCCCAAGTCTAGTTAATGAAGATAAAACAGGTTTTATCCCAGGAAGATTCATAGGAGACAATATTAGGTAATATATGATATAATGTTTTCCTTATACAAAAACAATTTACAAGGATTACTATTATGTGTAGATTTCGAAAAAGCCTTTGATACTGTAAACTGGACTTTTATGTTAAAAGTAGTAAAAGCCTTTGGTTTTGGTGATTCAATGTGCAACTGGATTGAAACGTTTTATAAAAATAATAAGGCTACTGTAATAGTAAATGGGCAAGCATCCCCTTGGTTTGAAATTAAAAGAGGATGCAGACAAGATGACACGGTTTCCCCTTATTTATTCATTTATATGTGTAGAGATATTAGCCATCATGATAAGACAAAATAATGATATTAAAGGAATTGTAATAAACCAAACAGAACATAAACTTGCACAATTCGCAGATGATACTCAGTTGTTACAAAATGGTGACCAAAAATCATTTGAGGGAAACAATTAAAAACTTTAGAGACGTTTGGTACCATTTCCGGTCTAAATATGAACAGCGAAAAGACATCCGCAATATGGCTAGGAAAAGAAAGGAATTCTAACAAAAGATATATGCCTAATCTCAAGTTGGATTGGAATCCACTAAATTCAAAATACTTGGAATATGGTTAAACGCAGACATAACTGGTTGTGAGGAAATGAACTATTCAGAAAAATTCGAAGAAATAGAACAACTATATAAAATATGGGTAAAAAGAATTCTGACACCAATAGGAAGAATAGCAGTTTTAAATCTCTAATTCTATCAAAGATAGTATACCTGTGGACACTTTTACCTGATCCCCAATAACTTTATGCAAGCTCTTCAAACACTGTGTTTGAAATTTGTCTGGAATAATAAACAAGATAGAATCAACAGAAAGACTGCACGAAAAGGGGTAGAAGAAGGGGGCATATGATTTCTGATGGTAAGTGTTTCATGCACGCGTGAAAATTAAAGCTGGATTAGAAAAACTTGAAAAAAAAAACAAATCATAAGTGGAAATTAGTTTTTACTTGCGTTACATCCAAATATCAAAGATGTTTATAAATATGGACCAAACTTTTTGCTAACTGGAAAACAACAAAAACCTTTTTTGGAGAGACACATTTCAAGTATACAGAATGTTCTCTGCAATAAATCTAAACCTTTAAATGAATCGGAAACTATGGCAGAACCTCTTTTCTTCAACGATAAAATCAATTTAGAGAATATTTCTTTAAAGAGATGTGAGTGGATAGACAACGTCGTTTGCGGAATTCACTGATAAGTATAATATAAGAACCAACTTTCTGAGCTATAGAGCTATCATTCTGAGAATACCAAACATGTGGTTAATACTGTAAACACTTTGTGGTGGGTAGATAGTAACAAGGCTCCTCTTTTCTAGAGCATACACCTTATTCATTCTGTTAAAAAAGGAACTCAATTTATATTATAGTAATTTACTGAGACGATAAAACAATACCAAAATGCACTGAGAAGTGGAATGAAAAACTGGAAAACTAATATTAATAGGAAGGCACTTTTAGAAAAATTAAACAAAATTAAAAAAAGATTCAACAAATACAACAAATAACTTTAATGGGTTCCAGATCCGAATAATACATAAATTAAGTAGACAACATGTAGTTCGGTTAATCTATGGGAGTAAACCGATGACAAATGCAGTTTCTGTCGA
>JADBJO010019647.1:27500-32858 GCA_016801955.1 Conus betulinus | reverse complement strand
TCACACACTACTCACACCGCACCACACACCCACACCCACACACAACACACACACAAACCCCCACACTGACACTCAAACACGCACCTACACCCACATACAGCACACATCATATGTCCCCAGAGAGGAGAGAGAGCGAGAGAGAGAGCCACAAGTTACCTCTACTAATAAAATACATACACAATAGATTCCACTGTCTTTTCCACTATCCAGTTTCCAACCCTTTCCTATACGTGTACACCCTGATCTCACTATCCCAACCCCTGACCCTATCGTTGGCCAGAAACAATGGGTAAATTCTCTGTGACATGCATGTCAGTCTGGCGCATTCACTACTCTCCCTTACCTCTATCCCTTCTCCTAGTCTCTCTGCTGCTATATCACCAATCAGCACTGAACCCCACATACACCTATTCCCGAAAAAAGTATGAAGCACAGACACAAAGACCCAGAGCTGCAGGCAAGCAGGATGCTTCAAGAACTCTTCTAATGTCCTTTACCGTAATCGGCTTAGGGGCTTGAGATGGGGAAAACGACTTGCCGGGAGAATGAGACAGAGAGACGGACCCCCCCCCCCGCCCCCCCCCCACACACACACACGCATACACACGCACGTGCGCGCACACACGCGCGCGCACGCACACACACACACCACACATACACACACACACATATACACCACACCAATACAGAGAGAGAGAGAGAGAGAGAGAGAGAGAGGAGAGGGGTGGGGGGAGAGGGCGGGAGGGGGGAGAGACAGACAGAGAGATATTTATTCTGTTAATGCACTGTCCATTCACACACATACACACACAAACAAATTCGTCCTGGCGCCCTCCTTCTCTCTCACACATACAAACACGCATACGCACGCACGCACACACACACACACACACACACACACACCACACACACACACACACACACACACACACACACACACACACACACTTTCTTTCTCTCTCTCTCTCTCTCTCTCTCTCTCTCTCTCTCTCTCACACACACACACACTCACATACAAACACACACACATATGCAAGCGAGCGTGCACGCGAACACACACACACACACACACACACACACACACACACACACACACACACACACACACACACCACACACACACACACACACACACACACCCACACACACCCCAAAGAAAAGAAAAAAAGGAATCTAACTTAAGAAAGAAAGACTCTAGGACAACAGTACAGCCCATACTGAGCACAGTTATTTTTTTTTTTTGTACTGGCCTCTTGTCTGTTCCCTTGATCAGCCCATTTCCCTATGTCAAGACGAATGTAGAGTCCTTTGTTGACCATTCCCTTCATCGTCTTTCTCTGCCTCCAGTGAGACTGATTGGTCTGGTATAGTAGCTGGTGGGACACAGACACACAGACAGGCACACAGACAGACAGTCTCGAGAGAGAGAGAGAGAGAGAGAGAAGAGAGAGAGAGAGAGAGAGAGAGAGAGAGAGAGAGAGAGAGAGAGAGAGTCTGAGTCCGTGCATACAGCGCTTGCTCTTAGGCAGTACATTTCAGGTCTCATCATCACAATTCATAGTCCTTAGATTTCTAACGTTTTTGCTCTAAAACATGGTGTGTGTTTTAATGAAAACAAAACAAACAAAAGACAACGAAACAAACAAAAAAACTACATATTTTTTTTCCATTGGAACTTGTGAACCTCGAAGTAGTGAATACGAGTAGAACCAGTTCATCTGATATGGGTCCCTCTTTTCCAAGAAATGCATACTGGTTGATTAATCCAGAATTTGGGAACTTGTTTCCTTTCCGCAAAAATCGTCTCCATAGCATGCTTTTAAATGACCCTATTCCTTTCCTCCTGCCCCGGTACACATATGTTACTATGTTAACTGCTTTGGATTGAAAAAGTCTTTTCTCCAAGGCATTCATGTCTCTAGAATTATTTCACTGTGCTAGGATTTTCTTTCAAGAAATATAACATTTTATGATTTCATGGAATATATTTGTCTGCATAAACTGAGGATTTAACAACCCTTTAAGGGAATAAATCGTTCTAAACTTATTTCATAGAATCTGGTAAAAGTATTCAGAGAGCATACAGCAATGATTATTCGATATAATCTTACTTTTCCACTGCAGAAAGCATGGCAGTAAGCCTGCTTCATACGATTCGAAAACCTCTCTTTGCCTGCAGAAAGTACAGCACGATAAGTACTTTAACGATATTTAACACACACACCCCCCCCCCCCACACACACACACACACACATACACACAGAAACACACTTTGACCTCTAAAAGAATTGTGCGATAAAACTTAATCCTTATCTCTGCAGAAGGCATACTTGTACGACTGCTTCCCGTCACTTAATCGACATTTCACTTTGTAGAATGCATTCCAATAACACGCATTCTTGTTGAATACCTAGGCATTCGTCTTAGAAGCAGAAGAGAAAGGAAAGGAAAATCGAACCTCCCACCTCCACTTCCAACCCTCCCAACACTCGTCAGCTTCCTCTAAATGTTTCTGGTATTCTGTGTTTCAAATGGAATCGGCCAAGATTTTAAAAATCTGTCTGAACCACCACATCAAGTCAAGGCAACAAAAAAAACATGGTGATAAAATGTCTGATTGAAGGTCTTCTCTGGACCTACATCTAGAAGGCTAAACGTTGAGAGAACAGACACTGGAAATGTATGAACAGGTAGGGGGATTCAGCTCGCCTGGTGAACGTAATATTCACTGAACTAGTTTCTTTGCTCGTTCGTTTGTTTGTTTGTTTGTTTGTTTATCTTTCTCATTCTTTGTTTCTTTCTTCTTTTGTTCAACATCACTGCCACTATCGCCACCCTTAGCAACATCAGTATCGGATCTTCACCCTCATGATGATGAGAAGGATGACGACGATGATGATGGAGGTGAAAATGATGATGATGATGGAGGTGAAAATGATGATGATGATGATGATGATGATGATGATGATGATGATGATGATGATGACGATCTTTCTTCTTTTTTCAAAATTGTCATTATCTTCATTTTCATTGTTTGGTTTGTTTGGTTTCATCAACATCACCATCATAGACATCATAGTCTTTTCTATCAGCAATGTTCACAACGACCAACATCATTGTCATTATGTTCTTGTTCTTCAGTCCCTTTCTCCTGTTTTTCTCTATTTCCTTCTCTGATGGACTGTGTAGCCCAGGCTATGTAATAAAGAGAACAGAGCAAAACTGACAGTGGGCAAACGGACAAACAGAAGGGGCACCAACAATTATTTTACCTGCTGCCAGTGTTTCGCCCCAGTATTTGCCACCAGCTCGTCAACTGGCCGTAGCTCGCATGGCGGATGGCGTGTAATGCTGATTTGGTGTGTGTGTGTGTGTGTGTGTGTGTGTGTGTGTGTGTGTGTGTGTGTGTGTATGTGTGTGTGTGTGTGTGTGTGTGTGTGTGTGTGTGTGTGTGTGTGTGTGAGTTGTGTGTGCGTGCGTGCGTGCGTGTGTGCATGCGTGTGTGTGTGTGTGTGTGTGTGTGTGTGTGTGTGTGTGTGTGTGTGTGTGTGTGTGTGTGTGCGAGTGTGTGTGCGTGTACGCGCGCGCGCGTGTGTGTGTGTGTGTGTGTGTGTGTGTGTGTGTGTGTGAGGGAGGGAGGGAATGTGTGTGCGTGCGCGCGCGTGCGTGCGTGCGTGTGTGCGTGTGTGTGTGTGTGTGTGTGTGTGCGCGCGCGCGCGCGCGCGCACACATGCTGATGGCCCAGCCAACGGTAATGCTTGGCAAACTTTAGCTCCAGACGTCAAGCTGACAAAGGTTGGAGGTTCATGTTTGAAACTGATTTTGGTTCTGTCAGAGCCAGGAAAGAGAGAGAGCGCGAGGAAAGGGGTAATGGTGTTTTGTTTCCTTTGTAAAGTTTGTCGAATGTGGAGAGTAGACACTGAGCAGAGGATGGTAGAGAGAGAGAGAGAGAGAGAGAGAGAGAGAGAGAGAGAGAGAGAGAGAGAGAGAGAGAGAGAGAGAGATGAGAGATGAACGTAGCTCTTGCAAGCCAGATGGAATTCATCTCCTATGATGGTCATTTTGTCCACCTCATTTGTTAACAGATATTTCTTCATTCGTTCATGCCTTTTTTTTTTATCCCCATAACGATCACCATCATCACCACCATCCTTTTATACCACCGCCAAAATAATCAGGATCTTTTTCTTCTTCAGCACCATCAATATTGGCATGTACATTTCAAGGTTTGTATTTACAGTCTACCACCGTAACTTTCTCCTCTTGGTATCTACTTCTTCCTCCTTTTCAAATTTTTTTTTATTGCTTTTATCTTTCTTCCCCCACCGCCATTATTTTTGCCACCATTACCATCACATTCACCATCATATTTTCTATGTAATTTTTTCACCACGAGCCCACCATCATCGCGCTTTTTTTTTTTTCATTTTATTTTTCTGTGTTCCCTCCACTCCTTCTTCTCTCTTCCTCTCCTTCTTGAATTGATTCGACTGTTTAGCCAAAGCTTTGTGGTAAAAAAGAACTGAACAGTTTTGAAAGTGGACAAAACGGACGAACAAAAGGGACACCAACAATTATTATACCTGCTGCCAGTGTGTTTTTCCCCCCAGTATTTGCCAACAGCTCGCCAGCTAGCTGAAGATCGCATGGCAGTTGGTGTGGAATGTTGATTCGGTGTGCGTGTTTGCACGTGCTAACAGACAGGCTGGCGATAATGCATGGCAAATGTCAGCCTCTGAGAAGGCTGACAAAGGTTTGTGGTCCATGTTTGACACTGATTTGGTTTTGACAAGGGCAGGAAAGAAAGAGGAAAGAGGGGGAGGGAGTGGGGAAGAGGGTGGCGTGTTTGTGCGTCTGTGTAGAGAAGGTGGGAGTAAGGGGTGGGCGACTTTCTTCTCTGTTTCTGTAATGTATTGTGAGGCTTATCTAATGCGAACAGTGAACACAGGGTGCTGAATGAGAGAAACAAAAGTAACTTTGCACATACCTTTCAGGTTTAAATGGAAATCATCCCATGTTGGACACTTCATCCCCATCGTTTGCAAAAGTTTTTCTTTAATCTCTCTCTCTCTCTCTCTCTCTCTCTTAAAAGTGAACATCTTCATTATCGTCTTCTTTTCCTTCTTTTTATCACTGCTGTACTGTCATCATTTTGTTCTTCTTCACCACTGTTATTATTTTGATTTTTTACTGCTTCTTTTTTCCACAATTATTATCAACATCGTCTTCCTCCTCTACATCCTCTTTTACTTCTTCTTTCTCTTCCTCTTCTTTTTCTACATAACTTCTTTCTCAACCTTTGTCATCATCATCATCATCATCATCATCATCATCATCATCATCAACAACAACAAAAAC
>JADBJO010019647.1:12500-17500 GCA_016801955.1 Conus betulinus | reverse complement strand
CTAGGATTACAATCGTAGGAATTTAGGGGGCCTTGTGAACCATGGCCATGATAAGTTGAGGGCTGGTGGCCTGTCGCATATCCCCTGTAGGCCTACTTGCTTTAGTTATTCCTTGTTTAAGGCTGGTCTTCCCAGTATCTCCAGAATCATATCCGTGAATGGTGTCATTTGTGTCGCTGTTTGCATCTTCCTTCATTCCCGCCTCATTTATAATTATTACTGTTTCACATATATTCATAGTTGTGTCTGGTCATCTGGGACGTTCCTTTGTCATATTTTGTTTTTTTCCTTGATTGATGCTAGTTCGCTCAGAATGTTTCAAAGCTGAATGGGAGAGGCATTTTGTTTTTCCTTAATAGATGCCAGTTTTCTCTCAAAATGTTTCAAAAGCTGAATTGGAAAGGCATTTTATTTTTTTCCTTGATAGGTGCTAGTTTCCCTCAGAATGTTTCAAAGCTGAGTTGGAGAGGCAAATAAACTCTCTCAGAACATTTCGTAGGTATGTTGGGGATACAGGTATCTTCAATGGCACGTTCATTTTTTTTTTTTATACTAGAATTAACTATCACAGAAGGAAGTTTCACCCCTCAGGACGTGTATCCAGTCACAAATGTGTTTGTATTTCCGAGAATCCAAATGCCCTCTTCCTGTCAACTTAGATCATTCTCTCAAGTGATTTTGTGTTTTAAAAATGAAACTTTTCTCCAAGATCCTGTTTTTGCCTCTGTTGTGCTTCTGCTCTCAGGTAGCGCGGCAGATCAAACGGCAACGTCGCCATCAGCAACGAGAACAGAATCAGAAGACAGAGAGAGCGAATCAGAATCAGACACTATCAGATTCGGTTAGACCGTTTTTACTATCACCACCATCATCCCCACCACACCACCACCACCACCACTTCCACCACTATTACTTGCTGCTACTACTACTACTACTAACTGCTACGTTGCTGCTACTACTTCCTCGACCACCTCCTCTCCACTACCTACCACCTACCTTTACTTACTACTAACCACCATACTAGCTTTTTTTTGACTACTTTTACTGCTGCTACTGCTGCTTTACTACTACTACTACTATATGCTACTACACTGCTTGCTGCTGGCGTTGCTAGCTACTTACTACTGGCCTACTTACTCCTCCTCCTCCCACCACACCTAGTCCTACCACTACTGCTATGCTTGCTACTACTTTTTTTTTTTTTTGCTACTGCTGCCTTTACTACTTCTAATATGTCTGTTGCTACTACTGCTGCTGCTTTTGCTACCACCACCACAACCACATTACTACTACTACTACTACTAGTACTACTACTGCTACTACTACTACTACTGACTACTACTACTACTATCGCTACTATCACTGCTACTCCTGCTGCTGTTGATACTACTACTACACCACCACCCAACAACCACCACCATCACCACTACTACTACTACTACTACTAACTACTACTACTACTACTACTACTACTACTACTACTTCCAACAACCACTACCACCTACTACTACTACGCTGCTACTACTATGCTGCTGCTGGTGGTGGTTCCGGTCGTGCTTCTGTTAATGCTCTTACTATCACGTTTTGTTGTTACCATTGTTGTGCTACTGCTGCTGCTGCTGCTGCTGCTGCTGCTGCTGCTGCTGCTGTTGCTGCTGGTATGGTATCTGAAATATCCAACCAATGCCATCACTTGTGCTGTTATTGCTACCACCGCGCTGCTGCTGCAGTTATGCTCCAGCTTTTACAGTTGTTGCTGTTGCTTCTTCTTCTTCTTCTTCTTCTGCTGCTGCTGCTGCTGCTGCTTCTGCTACTACTACTACTACTACTACTACTACTACTACTACTACTACTACTACTGTTACTACTGTTGCTGCTACTGCTGCTGTTGCTACTGTTGTGACTGCTTCTGCTACTGCTACCACTACCACCCACCACCACTACTGCTGCTGCTGCTGCTACTACTACTACTACTGCTGCTGCTGCTGCTGCTGCTGCTGTTGTGCTATAGCTGCGTTTTACTACTGTAACTTCTGTAACTGCTGTCAATGGTGGTGGTAGAGGTGACAGTGGTTGCACTGTTGTCGCCACTCGTCTTTTTCCTCTCTCTCTACTGCTGCCAGCGCGAGCCAGTTATTTCAAACCGTTATAACCCACCACTCGTGCTAGACCGCCACAGGGGAAAAGGCAGATAGATTGCCCCAGAAATGTGAACCGAGACAGATGTCAAATATGAAGACCGTTTTGAGACCCAAAAGTAACAGTTACTGCCCTTTCTCGTGGCTGCATTCACGTCCTTGTGAGACAATGGCTGCCTGAAGAAGAATGGTGCAAGAGAAACAAAACTACTAGTGATGCTGCTGGCACTGATGCTGGTGATCCTGTTGGTATTGTTCCTGCTGCTGCTGCTGCTGCTGTTGTTGCTGCTGCTGCTGCTACCATGTGAGGGTCTCCATTTATGATGATGAATATATAGATGTTTTTCTCATCACCTGCATCACGATTTTTGTAGGACTCTGCTGATGTTCATTGGTGTGATGTTTTTATTCTCAGTCACGCTGTTTTGAAAAACAACAACACAACAAACAAACAAACAAAAAACACCACCACAAACAACAAAAACATGTACGCCTATTAGACATGGAGTTTATGTCAGGCATTTGTTCATATTTAACTTTGTGAAAACCAGTGCAGCCCTTTTGTGGTCCAGTAAACTATGGCTTTTAGTCTGTTATGCTTTGACATTCCCCCCCCCCCCCCCCCCCCCTCTCTCTCTCTCTGAACTGTGCACACGTGTTTGGCGTCTTTATAGCTGTTTATAGCTTACAGGAGTGAAAAGTACCACAAAACAGATAGACTACCTGTCAACAAAAACAAAGCTTACGTAAAGTGTACTATACGTCAACAAGGAAGTATGTTGTCCACGTTAGGTTCACGGTAGGTCCAGAGGGGTCATTGCGTGTCCCACCTTTTAGGTCCCCAGGTATGCTAACAACAGGGCAGCCACTGCGTGGGTAAAAGGGGGAAAGGAAGTACATGCCCTCATCTGACGCCCCTATCATTAGCCATGTTTCTGCTACAGCGGCGGCAAGATTACTCGCTGTGCTTTAGGTTTCTCTGTCTTGACACGCATTGTGGGAGCTAGACTTACGTTCTTCTTTTCCCCGCCCGCAGACGGTGTTGTTCAGTTTTCCCAGCTCCCACATCAGTCTCTCTCTCTCTTCTGTTGCATCTAAACTCTACTGTCTATTGCCTCCGATCTCTCCTACTCTCCCTGCCTCTCTCTCCCGCCCCCCGCTCTCCTCTCTCCCCCTCCCCCCCCCCTCTCTCTCTCTCTCCTCTCTCTCTCTCTCTCTCTCTCGTCTAGTCATCGTTAAAACAGGGTTTTCAATTTCTTGTCAGCATATTGTGATCCTACATTATGTTTTAATGGCCTAGAACAAATAAAGGATCTGAGTTTGAATCGAGGAAGCCTTACCACCACCTCTCTCTCTCTCTCTCTCTCTCTCTGTGTGTGTGTGTGTGTGTGTGTGTGTGTGTGTGTGTGTGTGTGTGTTGTGTGTGTGTGTGAGTACAACCCTGGGTAATTCTGACAATAAATGGGTTTCAGCCAGTCAGTGTGTGTGTGTGTATGTGTGTGTGTGTGTGTGGTGTGTGTGTGTGGTGTGTGTGTGTGTGTGTGTGTGTGTGTGTGTACCGATGCTGTCTTCGTAGTTGTCTGGTCTGTGAACCAATGACGGGACTTGTGCTCTCTCTCTCTCTCTCTCTCTCCTCAAAAAAAAACTCCTCTCTCTCTCTCTCTCTCTCTCTCATCTCTCTCTCTGGAGCGAGGGGTGTAGAGGAGGGGGCTGGGAGACATAGTCGGAAGAAATAAAATGCATTTGTAGAGATTTTGATGCCAGTTCTCTTGTTTTATTAGTTGTTAAAAACACTCGTCCCGCTCACGTTATTTGGTAGCGAAGGTGTGAGTGGTAGCAGGCAGCAGGGGTAGTAGGTTGGGGTGGGGTCCTCTTTCACCACACAGATAAAAAGAAACACGGGGGGGGGGGGGGTGGGGGGGGGGGGGGGGGGGGGGGGGGGGTCTCTTTCACCACACAGAGAAAAGAACACGGGGGGGGGGGGGGGGGGTGGGGGGGGGGGGGGGGGGGGGGGGGGGGGGGGGGGGGGGGGGGGGGGGGGGGGTTGTTCAGATTTGTCAGAGGTTTTTGGAAGGAGAGAAGATGGAAGGTGTAGACTTGACGTGGGACTGTGAGGACAGGAAGGGGGATGGTGTATTCTTTGTTTACCACAAGAGCTTGTTAACGGCAGGTACGGTGAGGATCAGGGGGTAGAAGTGGGTATGTAGTGTGTACAGTGTAGTTCCCGATAGGCGCAACGCGTAAACAGCTGTAAGTACAGTCATCACGAAGTTGAATGGCGCTGTGTTTCGATAGCACGGTGGTTTTGAGTTGTGTCGCTATGTCACAGTCTCTACAGGCTACGTTTTTCATAGCATTATATCGTAAGTAGTACGACGTTTCCGATAGCCTGTCAGTAGCTCAGTCTGTTGTTCATCGTCGTTCTATCCCACTAGTGCTTCGTCTCAATGTCGTCGCCAGTCCATACAACTCTATTTTCTACCATCCAGACATTCACCACATTCCTCTATTTTCTACCATCTAGACATTCACCACATTCTCTCTAGTTTTTTCTACCATCTAGACATTCACACCACATTCCTCTGTTTTCTACCATCTAGACATTCACCACATTCCTCTATTTTCTACCATCTAGACATTCACCACATTCCTCTGTTTTCCTACCATCTAGACATTCACCACTTCCTCTGTTTTGTCTACAATCTAGACATTCACCACATTCATCTGTTTTTCTACCATCTAGACACTTACCACATTATAGCATTACCAGATGTACAGTGACCGAGAAGTCTTGTCTTCGGTACTGTGTCTTTGTTTAACTAAATTTATTTCCTCTTTATAATCACATAGTGTTACAAAAAT
>JADBJO010019647.1:0-10000 GCA_016801955.1 Conus betulinus | reverse complement strand
ACACACACACACACACACACACACACACACCACACACACACACACACACACATACACACACACACACACACACACACACACACACACACACACACAGACTGAGCGTGTGTGTGTGTGTGTGTGTGTGTGTGTGTGTGTGTGTGTGTGTGTGTGTGTGTGTGTGTGTGTGTAATATTTGCCAAGTCATTAATGTGATAACAAAGGAATTGTTTGCCTTGCACTTTTCCCCACCACTGGATTGTTCAGTATAATATTGTTTGGTCAATCAGTGGAAGATCGCATCTCTGAGGAGATACGAGTAAAGGTTGACCTGCGCATCTCCTAGCTGCTGACAGTGCGTTGGTTATTAACCAGTAGAACTGACCACTCTGACTGTTGGACACCTTTTGACCTCCCTTGCACCCTTAAATGGATCCTGAAACATATGCCCAAAGACTATGCGACACATTTTATACCGTTTACAACATGTTTTCAGTGTCAGCAACTTATTTCCTTACCGCACTTTCTTTTCGTTTCATTAACATTTCTACCCGTCGCTGGCTGCTTTGGGGTCTGTTGGATTTTAATTTCGAACCCTTGCTGGTGAGAATACCACAGAACTTTAGACTGTGGTATACTTCCATTTAATGCCAAGGAACACAGACCCAACTAGCTGTGCATCCCTGATAATCTGATCCAGCGGACGAAAGGCTTCGGATCAGGCAATATACAACGTTCTGTCTTTAGAATGGATTGCAATAGTTTCCTAAGGCTGATAGTGAATGATTCAATATTTAGAATATGGCTCTATGGTTCCTGATTTATCTGTCCATCTTCTTTTTCCCCCGTTCTTTGCCCCCCCCCCCCCCCCCCCCCCCCTTTTTTTTTTTTTGTTTTCAAATCTTTACTAAGTCATTGACGTAATGACGGAGAAACTGTTAGCCTGCTCTTTCTTTCCACCGCTATTAGATCATTCTCTATGTATGCATATACATCTAACTGCCATCTATGTGTTGCGATAATTTAACAGCAAACCACTTTTTTTGTTGTGATATCTTTTGCAGCAATCTGTCTCGTCGCTTTTTTTTTTTTTTTCCCTCGGAAAGGTGCAGCTGGCATTTTATTGTTCTATGTTTCTACCTTTTGCAGACATCTCTTGCTGCCTATCTTGACGTACTGTCGTCTTGGTGGGTAGGAATGAGTTTGTCACTCCCCACTCTCTTGTTTCCCGTCCACTCCTCTGGGATAGTCCTCTCCTTGTGCTGTATTGTGCGACATGTGTAAATGTGGACCCTGAATAAACCAATCAGCTCAGCTTAGCTTGGATGAGAAGTCCGTATTGGCTTCTTGTTTTATTCTTCACTTTCAGACGTGTGATTAATGGACAAATGAACGTGCTCAAATTCCTTGGGGTGGTTAAAACACACCATTATGTCTGACCTTTAACGCAAGAAAACAAATATGTCACTGTTTTGACTTTAGTACTAACTGGACAGGAAAAAAGCGAACAATTCCTACTCCTTGGCGACCTTGACCAAATGTATCACATGGTTTGGGTCAGTAGCCCTTCGTATATATTAGATGATGCTAAAGAATACAACGCAAAGTGAAAGTGAGCTTCGCAACTCCCCCCCCCCCCCCCCCCCCCCCCCCCCCCCCACAGCAGGACACTGACAAGCAGAAAAAAATGGCAAGAATCTGTCATTTCTAGCGTGTACAGAGTATATCTTATGGTCAACTGATATGTTAACAGTAAAAACACTGCTGGTTTTTATTTCGTTTCCTTCAAACACAAATTACGTGCCATACATAAAATCAGCTCCTTATTGCCTTAAAAACACGTTGAAAGCAATTCAAGGTCGATTTGGTGCATGTTTGGTGCCGAGAGAAAGTGTAGTAGTTGTGTTGGCAAGGGAAGGTGCAGGATGAAGAGGGAAAGGAGGAACAACCATGGCAGCATAAGAGAGTCAGAGAGAGAGAGAGAGAGAGAGACAGAGAGAGAGATGTGAGGATTGAGGACGGGGTAAGGAGAGGGGTAGTCGACGACGAATCATCTATCATGGTCAGGCTCACTTCCACGTTGTTTCCTTGCCCGCTCCAGATCTTTACGCTGGTGAAGTGATACAAATGATGAACGCTAGTTTCCCTGTCGGTTCCATTTGCCAGGCCTAAACA
Source organism: Conus betulinus (assembly GCA_016801955.1). Classification (NCBI taxonomy): domain Eukaryota; kingdom Metazoa; phylum Mollusca; class Gastropoda; order Neogastropoda; family Conidae; genus Conus; species Conus betulinus. The sequence continues at coordinate 7,846 of JADBJO010019647.1, read as the reverse complement.
CAGAGAGGAGAGAGAGGAGGGTACCGTTGTTTGGGCCCGCCACACCCATTCCCATGTTTTATAGTGCTTTGCGTCCTGATTAAGATGGGGATCTTCGTCTTGCCAGCTAAGATGACAGGAAAGAAGCAGGGGGGTGGGGGGGGGGGGGGGGTGGGGGGGGGTGGGGGTGGAGGGGGGGGGGGGGGGGGGGGTGGGGGTGGGGGGGGGTGGGGGGGGGGGGGGGGGGGCTGGGGGGGGGGGGGGGGGGGGGGGGGGGGGGGGGGGGGTGGGGGGGGGGGGGGGGGGGGGGGGGGGGGGTGGGGGGGTGGGGGGGGGGGGGGGGGGGGGGGGGGGGGGGGGGGGGGGGGGGGGGGGGGGAGGGGGGGGGGGAGGGGGGGGGGGGGGGGGGGGGGGGGGGGGGGTGGGGGGGGGGGGGGGGGGGGGGGGGGGGGGGGGGGGGGGGGGGGGGGGGGGGGGGGGGGGGGGGGGGGGGGGGGGGGGGGGGGGGGGGTGGGGGTGGGGGGGGGGGGGGGGGGGGGGGGGGGGGGGGGGGGGGGGGGGGGGGGGGGGGGGGGGGGGGGGGGGGGGGGGGGGGGGTGTTGGGGGGGGGGGGGGGGTGGGGGGAGAGAGAGATAGGAGAGAGAGGAGAGGGGGGAGATGAGAGCAAGAGTGCCATATGGTGTTTTGTTTGTGTGGGTGTGTGTGTGTGTGTGTGTGTGTTGTGTGTGTGGTGTGTGGGTGTGTGTGTGTGTCGCTTCTCCTCTCTCTCTCTCCTTCACCCTCCTCTCTCTCCTCTCTCTCTCTCCTCCCTCTCTCTGTGTGTGGTGTGGTGTTTGTGTGTGTGTGTGTGTTGTTAGGCCTTATGACCCCCATACACATAGCAAAGCAGCATTGACAATATTGTTTTCCAGTTTTCTGGTCCTGTTTTTGCTCTTGGTGGTATTAGGTAAATGGACAGAATGGGTATGGAGTAAAAGGGAACTGGAGGCAGAGTTGCGGAGAATGGTTTCTTTTGCGCTTGTCTGACTGGTTTGTGGTGCACTGAGAAAAGGGGGGGGGGGGGGGGGGGGGGGGGGGGGGGGGGAGGGGGGGGGTTGGGGTGGGGGGGGGGGGGGGGGGGGGGGGAGGGGGGGGGGGGTCTGGGGGGGGGGGGGGGGGGGAGGGAAGAAATGAAATTATGAAAACAAGACAAAATAGATACGAGGATAAGGAGCGAGTCAGATCAGTCGTTTGATTTCAGAATGATGACACAGATGGATGTCTGTTTTCTAAACTCACCATATCTGAACGCTATGTAAGGCGCATGGTTTCTATTTTCTTCTTCTTCTTTCTTCTCTTTCCTTGTCTTTCTTTAACTGCTGCTGTTCTTCATCATGTTTAAACAGAGTTTTATTTCAACATTGTCACAAATGTTACAATAGTAAATGAAACAGGGCAACAAGAAATACTTATATAAAGCCCTATCTTATGAGCGAATGCACACAATGAATTTGCGACGGACGTCTGAACAGCAAAGCATTTTGTTATAGCAATGTGAAGTTTCAAACAGGAAAAAGAAAAAAAAACAAAAAACAAAAATTAAAAAAAAATATAAAAAAACACAACAACAACAACAACAAAAAACAGAAAATAAAACCAAGTATAAATAAACTATGTTCTTCATGTGCTGCACTATTTCTTCCGTCGATGTAAAAACATCACACCGGTACACATGCCACAACCTATTCTTTATAACATACAAAATGTGTAATTTTAGGAAAAGATACACATAACTATTAGAACAACAACGACGACGACAACAACAACAACAACAACAACAACAGTAACAAAGACAACAATATCAACAACAACAAAAGAATAGTGATAATGTCATTTTATTGCTACACTTTCTCGTTCTCCTCGTGTTCCTCTCCCAGCTGCGACTGTTTCTACTACTACTAGCACTACTGCTATCGTCACTGTATCTTATGCTGCGGCTTCATGTACTACTAGAGAGCACACACACACACAACACACACACACACACACACACACACACACACACACACACACACACACACACACACACACCACACACACACACACACAGAGGCGCGCGCACAGAGAGAGAGAGAGAGAGAGAGAGAGAGAGAGAGAGAGAGAGAAGAGAGAGAGAGAATTGCACTATCATACTATCATAAAGTAACTATAATACATTTACACAATTGAATGGGTGAGAAAAACAATAGATAATAAATAAATACATAAATAAATAAATAAACAACAATTAAACGAATAAGCATTCATGCACAAAACACAAACAAACGAACAAACGAACAAAAAAATCCACAGGCAGAGCAACTCTGGCGAGGAAAATATTTCCGGTATGTCCGTCCCCCCCCCCCATTCACTCTTCTGAACGCTGGCCGCCATCATTGCTGACGCAGAAGGGTGGCCAAGAACCGTAACTCTGAGCAAAGACAAGTTGATGAGGTGTTGGGAGGGTAGAAGGGGGGCCCAATGAAATATTGTAATTGGCTTATTTTTCGCCAGGGCTTGTTTAAACGAACTTTGCGAGAGGAAGAGAAGTGGAGGGGGAGCCATAAATCTCCTCGGTCCGTACCAGCTGGGTTCCACGTCTGGATTGGGTGGAGGGCTGGTGGAAAGAAAGACCATTTCGACCAACTGGTGCCAGCTTCAAGTGTGGAGAGCTTTCTTTTCGGTCTGCTTAGAAGAACGGTGACAGGTCAGAAACTGTTCCCGTGTCGAATCTGTCTCATTCAAGGTACTCGGTGTCATTGTCTGAGTGGCTTTGTCTCACGGCTTTGTCTTCATTTTCGCGTATCTGTCCCTCTGTCTCTTTGCTTGTCTGTCTGTCTGTCTCTCTGTCGCTCTTTGTCTTTCTGTCTGTCTGTCTTTCTGTCTCTTTCTCTGTCTGTCTGTCTGTCTGTCTGTCTCTCTCTCTCATACTCGCTCCCCTTCTCCCCCACCTCTCTCTCTCCCCCTACCTCTCTGTCCCACCTCTCTCCCTCCCTCCCTCCCTCCCTCTCTCTCTCTCTCTCTCTCTCTCTCTCTCTCTCTCTCTCTCTCTTATATATTACCATTTTGCAGTACATTTCACGAAAGGTTTCTGCACGAAATATTTCCTTCTTCAGTATGTTTCTTTTGTTGATGAAAGGCTGGCATCATGAACCTATGCTTGGAAAACTCACCGTTGAATAAAATAAACAAATATGGGAGGGGTGACATTTGAGGCTGCTTTCTCTGCAAATAAAATAAAAGCCACCAGCATCCGCGTAAAAAAAACAATAGAGTATGTCCCACACTATACATATCCCTCTCTGCCTCTGCTTCCCTCCTTCCTCTCATCCCCTCGTCCACACATACCTGTAGCAGTCACGAACATGCACAGGAAAATCACTGAAGGAGGCGTGCGTGGGTGGAATGAGGTAAGGGGGGGGGGGGGGGGGGGGAGGAAGGGAGAACGGAAATGACGGGACCGACCCAGAAGGAAGAGCAGGAAGGGAGATTGGAGACAGGGAGTGGGGGGGGGGGGGGGGGGGGGCAGGACGAGGGGGGGGGATGATCAGACATTTTAGTTTTTGTGAAGGATAAAGAGGAAAACAGTAGGGCAACTCTTGCTCCCTCAAGAAAAACATACGCCAAAGGAAATGCTGCCTACGACACCGAATCGCCTAGCACACATGACAGCACAGAGAACAAACAAGGACACATCCACCCCAAAAGGATGTTCCAAGCTTGCCCATATACCCTGTGCCGAACACATCTACACAGCTGTGTGTGTGTGTGTGAGTGTGTAAGAACTGGAGAAATGAACCACACGTAAATCACCTTTTATTCAAGACTGGCACAGCCTTTTATCAAACCTTGAATATAGTCACACAAGTACAAGGACAAAACAGAAACAAATACAAATAACCTCGAATTAACTGAAGGCAGGACTGAGGTCACTAACAACCCCAAATAGAAGATAGGCATCAACTATGTCTCAAATGACGATGTCAGATCTGTAGAGTGGATCAAACTGGAATGACTGAGGTTTGAATGATGTTGTAGTTCTGTTGCCTGTTTCCTGATCGCTTGCCTTAAACCGCCCAGGTGTGTTCGAAGCGCGCTGTCCATGTTGATCCCGACTATGATTTGAAACCAAGAGTAACAGACACGTGTGTGTGTGTGTGTGTGTGTGTGGTGTGTGTGTGTGTGTGTGTGTGTGTGTGTTTGCGCGCACGCGCACGCGCCCGCGTACGTGCGTGCATGTGTGCGTGCGTGTGAGTATGTGTGTTTAGGGAGGTGGGGTGTGGGTGGCACATAAGAAGAGAGAGAGAGAGAGAGAGAGAGAGAGCGAGAGAGAGAGAGAGAGAGAGATGCTGCTATCTGACTCTTCATCAGGGCATTTCAGTGGGCAATGGGGGAATGTTTGGAGGCGCCCATTTCTTCTCCAACTCTGTCGGTGGTATTCTTCGGGCCATAACCCCACGAGTGGTGGTGACACGGACGACAGAGACGAGTATCTGAATTTATGAGTGCCTGTAGGAACGTGCAGCGTCTCGCAGGTCTGTGGCAGCATACACCACTTTTCAAGCCCCCAGGTAAGCAGCAGCTTCACGAAAACAAGGATTCTATCTGTTTTACTCCAGAAATCCATTGACCTTACTGTTGTTTGGCAGAACTCAACTACTTTTTCACGAAAATAGCATTCTTTTTAAGGATGAAAAGGGAATTTTCCTCGGTTAGGAATGACAATCAGCTATTTCGCTAATTTTTCAATTTCCTTTTTTATACCTTGTGTGTGTGTGTGTGTGTGTGTGTGTGTGTGTGTGTGTGTGTGTGTGTGTGTGTGTGTGTGTGTGGTGTGTGTGTGTGGATATTTACTGATAATCCCATAGCTACTGTTTCCTTGAAGGATGATTACTGATTCCGTAATCTTTGGTTGAAAAATAAAACTGGTTTCTCTATTATTATCTAGTATCTCGGAGAATATTTTTTTTTCACTGGTGAAAGATAGTAACTGGTTTGCTGAACTCCTGTTGTTTTCTTGAAAGACCAGACGCGGCAGCGGAAAGCTGAGACTTCATCAAAGAAAAAAAAAACCTCCAGAGCAATCAATCAGCCATCCGTCACTTGATGGATGTCGTAAAGTCCGCATCCTAACTGGCGGGGTCTGGAGGTCTGGCACCTATCAACACTCTCTGGCACAGCCGCCACCTGCAGTCAGCATCGATTCCCCATAACAACACGCTGAAGGCATCGTCATCATCTGTCCCCAACAGGCTGGCCCAGCTAAAAGCAATGGCTTAGTTGTAGTTGTAGTAGCTGTTGATGTTGTGATAGATTAATAATAACAAGAAAAGTAACAACAGCATAAAACATCAACTACAACAATAATAATAATAATAATGGCAATAATATCAATCATTTTTTAATTATTTATCATCATCATTATCATCATCATCACCACCATCATTGTTATTATCATTATAACAGCAACGACAAACAGCAATCATCATCATCATCATAGTAATAGTAGTAATAAGTGTCATCGTCATCATCATCAGTGAATAGTAGTAGTAGCAGTAATGATCATGATCATGATGACGATGATGATTATCATGATCATGATCATGATCATGATGATCATGATGATAAGAGTAACAAAAAAACGATGACAATAATAATAATGTTGTAATAACAACAGCAATAATTATGATAATAATAAAGCCCAGTAGTCCGAGAAAAAGGACGCAGATTCTGCGCGCTCGTCCTGTTCCCTCCACGAAGAGAAAACTGAGTCCCTGGACTCCTGCACACCATTGAAGAGGTTACCTTGCACGGTGAGGCTGGCGATGCAATCACAGAGCCTCTATTGGGACCCAGCAGACGGGAGACAGAAAATACTGTACGATTGCCTGACCACCCCAGCACACATACATACACACACATCATCCTATACCTCTCCCACCTCTCTCTCTACTCTCTCTCCTCTCTCTCTCTCTCTCTCTCCTCTCTCTCTCCGGCCACTTCCTCCCTCCATCTCTCTCCCTCTCTTCCTCTTTTCTCTCTCTCTTCTCTCTCTCTCTCTCCTCTCTCTCCTCCTCTCTCCCTCCTCCTCTCTCTCTCTCTCTCTCCTCTCTGCCTCCTTTCCTCTCTCTCTCTCTCCCTTCCTGCCTTCCTCCTTCTCTCTCTCTCTCTCTCTCTCCTCTCTCTCTCTCTCTCTCTTGTCGTTCGACGCTCTCAACAGATATGACCACTGTCTCCATTCAACAGAAGAACTCACCGTAAACAACAGAAACCTGACCCCATATACCAACATAGTTTACTCTGAATCATTGCTCAGTTTGAGCCAGTATGGCTGCTTCAGGAGGTCTGATGTATGATATCTTGATGCCTCTTTGATAAGATGGGCCATTTCATTTTGAAGACCTAGAAGTGGTTGGAGAAAGGCTGCAGGTACATCTTGAAAATCACCGTCACAATACTCTGACACTGGCAGGATGCAGGAAGACAGCAACGATTTCGTGGCCTGTTCCGTGAAGAATCTGCGATATAGAACTGTTTCCGCTCGTTTGCGAACGACATTATTGTTTTCAAGGCTAAAGCCTGTTGGCCATTTTGCCCTGTCCCACCCCTTGCCCCTTCTCTCCACCCCGTCTGCTCTCTCTCCTCCGTTCCCCCGCACAGCTGAAGACTTCAAAGTGCAACAGCTTGAGGCTGTAATATTGTATAAACAAGTCTGGAAATTAGGATGAAGATTTACGCAGCCGTTTTCGAGTTATCTTGCTGACTGATCCCACGCGTGCGCACGCGCACGCACGCCCACACAAGTGGGGAGACAGACAGACCGATATGCTAGACAGACTTAGGCACATGGAGAGAGTCAGACAAGCAAGCAGGAGAGACAGAGGAGCAGGCAGACGCTGAGACATGGGGGAGAGGCAAAGAAAGCGAGAGAAATGAAGAGGGGGGGGGGAGGGGGGCAGAGAAACATAATAACAAAGAGAGTGAGAGAGCGAGAGAGAGAGCGCGTGTGTGTGTGTGTGTGTGTGTGTGTGTGTGTGTGTGTGTGTGTGTGTGTGTGTGTGTGTGTGTGTGTGAGGGAGGGAGGGAGGGAAGGAGGAAAAAGACGCTAAAAAACAAAAGGGCCTACCCGTTTAAACACACCAGCTCACCTACCCGCAGGAACAACTGATCGAAGCAAGAAGTCCACCCAGTTCCACTGGTTCCTGAGGCTTAGCACCAGACCCCGTTCATCAGCCTTCACAGACCGTCTCTCTCCTCAGCCTTCAAGTACACTGTCGCCACCTCCATCTGCTCCACGGGAGACAGGGACCACACAGCAAGCCAGACAAGTCAGCCAACCACTCACACATCACCAACACATCGACACTATTACGAGGGCGAAACGGAATGCCAAGAGAAATGTCAACACTTGTTACGAGCAGAGCCATTCACAATCCCCAGGCGTGGGTTCGAATCCCATCAGAAGTCATGTGGGTTTTTCTGCCCCGACCGGCTCCTACCCAGAGTTGAGTTTGCTGCGGACTCAGTTGGGAAGACTGGGACCACACAGTCGAGTTTCATCCACTTAATGGATGCGTTTCTGAGAGTGTTGCTCAAATTTCCTGACCAACACTGCAGGTGCTGTATCTCTCGGGCCTGGTTGACGCCGGGATATATTATGAAGGAAGCGTAGAGTACAGCCCTGTCATGTAGTCTCAGACCGAAATGGAAATCCGTAGCATCATCTTAATCATCCTCATTCTCATCGATCAGCATTAAAAAAAAAGTCTCAAATTCTGTGGCCCTTCATGCCCTGCTCTCATGGTGATCTCAATTTCGATGTCCTCTCCACGTCTGTGGCCTTGGTTTG
>JADBJO010019646.1:5000-20000 GCA_016801955.1 Conus betulinus | reverse complement strand
GGGTGTTTTTTCTATTCTTGATATAGTCAACATTGGAGTATCCTTTATTGTTGCTGTCGTTCTAGTATTTTATTTTTCCCGTTATATAATTCCTCAGCCCAGTATCTTCTGTTGTGGTATCCCTCTTGGCCTAATATCGTCCGACGTCGTATCCGTTGGCCTAGCATTTTCTGTCGTGGTATCCGTTTGGCTAATATCTGTTCTCGTTCGATTTCTACAATCTTTTCTCCTTGTAGTATAAACGTTTCGGGGTAAAGACCAATTCTAAGGGACACGACTCGTTAATTAAACCACTGAATCAAAGGCAGTATATTCGCAGCTAAAGGTAGTACTTTACTAACATTACTAAAATATATCATAGCTTTAAAAGCAGCAACGATGCTGTCGCCCGGATAAAGAGATGATTCTAATGTTTTGATGGTACGAAGTCGAACATTAGTAGTATGCAACGGTACGTGGATGGTGACATTTTGTTTTTGTCCGATCTCTGATAATTAAAAGCGTGAGTACACAGCAGAAAAAATAATATTTTTTTTGCGCATAATATCAAAATTACAGGCGTGGCCGTGATAATATATTGAAACCACGGGAACCGCCAAGAAGAATAAAAGATTTACAAATGCGACACATGTCTTTTAAAACTGCAAGACTTGCTAGAGTGTCTCACTGTAAGACTGCTACAGTGTCTCGCACCTCTATATTTTATTTTATTGGGGGGAGGAAGAAGAAAAAATGTTTCCCCCCCCCCCTCTTTTTTTTTTCCCAATACGAGCGTGTATACACCACGTGTTAATTATTCTGGGAGAGGCTGGCGAAAGAAACAGTAGAGCAGGCAACAGAACATCAGAAGGGGCAAAAAAAGTTAGGCAACAGAACAAGATGAAAGGCAGTAGGGGTGGGATTTTAAATACAAAAAGAACTTTCGTTGCTTTGGTAGTAGTTGTCGTAGCTTCTTCTTCTTTGGGTGTCAGATATTCTGGTTAAAACCGTAGTGGGTTTGATCTTTGCTCCATCGATCCTCAAAAAGCTTGTATTGGAAAAGTTGGCATTGTAGTAATTGGAAAAGTTAATTGTCAACAAATAATCCTGGTCTTTGCATGCCAGCTATAGTCCAGTCCCTGTACGTGACATTCGAATGTTACTCCGGTAGGATGACTGCTAACTCCAGAATAAGTTTGGTCGAATGCGAATCCGTAGGTACTGTTTCTAACATAATCTTCTGGTGTTCTTTTGGGAGTACTGGATAGTTCAGGGACTATCCAGGGCGTGGCTTCCAGGGGCTTAATGTGCAGGTCGTGGATTTCATAGTGGCAGCGTTGACATCTGTTTTACACTGATCCTACAGCGACAACTAGCATTACCCGCTGGCTCTCCATCTGTATTTTTGCTGGTAAAATCGCAGTCGTGTTTTTAGGATCGAGGGTGGCAACGGTAGGATTCGTGAGGGTAACTTCTTCTTTGACAGTGGTAGCATCAAGGGTGGTAACTTCTTTGGCAGTAGTAGGATTCACGGTGGCAACTTCGGTGGTAAATTCTTCCTTGACAGTAGTAGGATTCACGGTGGTAGCTTCTTCTTCTTGGCAGTGGTACGATTCAGGATGCTCATTTCGTTGGCTGTGACAGGATCAGCGATGGTAACTTCTTTGGGTGTGATAAAGTTTACATTCTCTGAAAATCAATCGCCAGTACGTAGGTTTTGTTTTGGACACGCTTTGAGTAGTCCACTCCCTGTGTTATACACTGAAATTTAAGTTCTCTAGGAAGATAACCGACTTCAGAGTAGTTTTGGTTAAGTCTGAATCTATACGTACTGTTTCTGACATATTTACTGGTGTCCGTGTTGGGGTAGTGGACAGTTTCAGTGACTGTCCAGGGCCCGGTTTCCACGGCGGGTTCGATGTACACTACCTGGATTCTTTTAGTGCAGTGTGGACACCTGTTTTCTTGCTGACGGGACATCGACAGATCATTGTCACCGCTGGCTTTCCGTGTCTACATCACCGCTAAAATCGCAGTCATTCAACCGCCACTGCCGTAAGACAGAAGAACGAAATAGCTAGTAATCATCATACTCCCGGAGAATGATTCACGCGGGTTCCCGTTCAGAACTTTCATGGTTTCACTCTCCCACTGACCACCTGCCACCGCTATTTGAGCCTGTTAACTAGAGGAGAAAAAAGGAATGGGAGGGAAAATAGGGGGAAGACACTCCTTTTTTGGTCCTTCTTCCCCCCAATGGGGAAGATAGTCCTTTTTTTTGGTCCTCCTCCTTCCCCCCCGTACGATAATAACGTCTACCCCCGCCTTCTCTTTAGTCGTTCTCCTCCTTCTTTTCTTTGTCAAGAGGTGACATCGGCTTAGAATTGTTTTTCCTTTATGGGGAAGTGGCTTTTGCAGCTCAATATCCCAGAAAATCTATTAATATCGTCATCGTCGTCCTCGGGTGGTGGGGGTGCTAGCGATTTGTCATTCGGTATAGTTTTTTTTGGCACATCAACGTTTTTAGGCAAAGTTTTGCCTTCTTCTTCATGTTTTTTTTTAAGAACTTCTGGACCTAAGCAACTCGCCCACATTTCAAACCAGAAAGCTTTTATTGACTTACAGAGGGGAGGGGGGAATAAACAAGACGGAAAAAACAACAAGACGGAAGAGGGAGAAGAAGAATAGCGTGAGAAATAGAAAAAACCTTATAAATTTTCCAGTTTCTTGTATGTTAAGCACATTTCTCTTGTTGACCAAGGGAGACAACCATGTCTAACTACGTCCCCACCATCGCCCACTACGTGACAGACGACGAAGACGGGATACTATAATTTTGGAACTAGAAGCCGGCTCTGCAAGCCCCCAGGATTTGGAAGCAGTATCCCCCGCGTCGCTATGGCCTATCACATCTGGGACAACATCGACCCTCCCGATGGATTGGACAGTGAGGTCGTTATTACGAGGATGCAGGCGAAATGCGAAGAGAAGTCTTTAGTTTTGTCCCCTCTGTTTACCCAGATGTGCAAAACCAGTATCTGCAAACATATGTTATAACGTCTACGACGACGGTCCCCACTACCCCCCCCCATGACCATGGATCCTGCAACCAGTAATTGTGTTATAGTTGTTGCCGACGCATTATGGGCGAAGCGGTTGACCCGTGTCCAGTATGCCGGACGCTGCCTGTCAACATCATTAAAGCGCAGAGTACGGCCAGCGTGATGCGCAACTTGCTAGAGGAGGAGGAAAAAATCTTGACTTACAACTCCAAAAAAAACAAAACCCGGGCATCGCTGACGTTTTTAAAAACTTCCTCCTCAGTCGCCTAGAACTAGCAAAATGTCAGCAGATGGGCTTTTTGGAGACGGCCCGCAATGCGGCTAAAGAGGAGCTTGACCTACGCGCCGACATTCGCTCCGCGTTGGTGAAGGAGGAGTTTAATCGGCCTGAGCCACGAAATGCCATGTCCTTCGAAGATCTCTCAGGAATGGATAACGCCACTGTTCTGCGAGAGGCGCAAGGAGATTTCCAAGTCAAGCGTATTAGTGCAAAAGAGTTCTTTCATAAAATCCATGCCTGACATTTACCCGGTTTTTAATGAAGTAAATGCTATCCTGAACCGCATGGTTCAAGGTAGCTTGCTAAACGATGCCGCTGCCATGGCCACGAGAGACAGATATATGGGACCGGATGCGCCCAAAGGATCCGGGTGTTCAATCTACATCACTCAACCTAACTAATTCAAGCTCATTCTCGGAGTTACCGAAGGAGTGTAGTGCAACGAATTGTACAGAAACATATATACCTGAACAGGGCGGCTTCGCGTAGGGTAAAAAGAAAACACTCGTCGCCCGCTCGTCCCAAGCCCACAAGCAGTCAATAATGCGTTTATAACTGGGTTATAACGAACTTGTGGGTTATGTGATTGTGTTTTACGTTTACCATGACACTTAGCTTCCTGCTGTATGTGAGACACTTTTGTAATAATCAAAGGAACTGCTGTTTACAAGGTGAGATAGAATGCCCTTGCAAGAGGGGGATAATGTTGCTTGCCGGTGGGTCTGTGTGTATGAAATGGCAAAGACGGATAGAGAGAGAAGCGGAGGATAGCGAGCCGTATGATATGTGAGAGTAACAGGATGTTATATGTTAATATTAGAGACTTGTGCGTGAGAGAGAGAGAGGCGAGGAGAGGAGAGATATGAGAGAGAGAGAGAGAGAGAGGAGAGAGAGAGAGAGAGACAGTCTTGAGTAAGAGAGAAAGAGAGTGATTGAGTCTGAGTAAGAGAGAAATAAATGACTGTAAACTAGTGTAATGTGTTGTGGTATGTGAAAGAGAGAGAGAGAGGGGAGAGAGAGAGCGATGACAGAGGATGGTTGGAGAGAGGAGAGAGAGAAATGAGAGTGGATGGCGAGAGAGGGATAGAGGACAGAATGGTGGAAGAGAGACAGAGTGGTGGAGAGAGAGAGAGAGAGAGAGAGACCGGATGGTGGAGAGAGGCAGAGGAAGACAGACAGCCAGAATAAGCATCCTTCAACAAACAACACACTGCCACAATCAATAGCACAGCCAACACACCGCACTGTGTACAAGCAATAGCACAGCCCAGAACAAGCATCCTTTAACACTCATAAACACACACACACACACTGACCCAATAATAGCCTTCTGCGCACGCGCATACAGGAAGATAGACAGTCAGAACAATAGGTAGCCTTCAACACACACCGCATTGACAATAGGTAACCTTCACCGCGCATTTGCACATATCACACCGACGAGGCGATTTGGAAAAAATTTCAAATTCAATGTTATATGCGCCATATTACATGCTTCAGTTCTCTCTCTCCCGCTGTTCTACCCGACAGATCTACACGCCCTTTGTCCCATCCAAGTCTCTCGCTCGCTCTTCTTTCGCCCGGTTTCTCTCTCTCTCTCTCTCACAACACTCACTCTTCACTTTCATCTTATCTCTCCTCATCTCTCACTTTCTCCTCATTTTCTTCACTCACTCTTCTCTCTCCTCTGGCTCTTGCTCTCTCATGACTTTCTCACTCTCTCTCCTCTGTTCGCTTACTCTCCTCACTCTCTCTCTCTCACCTCTCTCTCTCTCGCTCTCTCTCTCCGTCTCTCTCTGTACAACAGCATTATACTCCGTACATTCTTCAAAACACTCGGCGTACATAACCAATATTAAAGCACAGGCATTAAGGTGACATCACTCTATCAGTTATGCACACACTCGCTTTCCCCGCTCTCCCCCTTCTCTCGCTTGACACACCACGCCTTCTCGCCCCCCAATCTCTCACACACGCCTCTCTCTCCCTCTTCAGGTAAACGACACGAATTTTGAGAGATCATATGACCAACTTCATCCAGTCTTTGATAGCTTTTCTTCCGAAACACAAGTCCTCCACATTCAAAATCAAGGATACGAAACAAATGCACAAATGAACTGATCACCAACGCCCGAGACTGCATTATACTTATACAAAAGTGTTTGGCATCGAAATACGATCTGCAAGTCAATATGGCAAAACAGGATGTACGAGACACATTGTTCAAAATCTTTCAATGGGCTGTTTTGGGTTCAGAGGCTGATAGTGATACATCGTGACAGGCTGTCTACCTGAAGGAATGACAACGTGTTCATCGCTCACATGGTGCCACAGCTGTTGCTTCAGTTAGTCATAGACATTATACAGCAATGCACGAAATGACTGGCTCACGAAGTAAGAAAACGTTTAGCTGCCACCTGACTGTTGTGCTTCAATTTTGAGGGTTAGGGTTAGGGTTAGAAGACTTGTTACGATAGAATTCTTGAACCAAAGTGAAGATCCCACTAACACAAGTCCTCCACATTCAAAATCAAGGATACGCACAAATGAACTGATCACCAACGCCCGACACTGCATTATAATACAAAACGCCCGACACTGCATTATACTTATATACAAAAGTGTTTGGCATCGAAATACGATCTGCGAGTCAATATGGGAATTCAGGAACCGTTATCAGATATTCTATTGAATGTTACAGAGAAATTATGGAGCAAACTAATTGTCATTCTTAACTGTAAAACTCCAAACGATGACACAATACACACGCCCATGCAGACATCAATCGTACTCGCCATACTTTCCTGCACCACATAAACATTAAACGAAAGTATCATTTACCTTGAAAGGCTTGACGATGCTGATGTCGATGGGTTAGGCGAGGGTTGCGCAACCAGCAAGGCAGGATGGCAGCAGCGGTAAGAGTACGCAGTAAACGCCGTGTCTGCTGCCATCTTTACCAGCGTTGACAGAGTACGACTGTTAAAAGGGCATATGCTCTGCTTCTTGTCTTTGTGAACTGCGCGACCAGCGATTGAAAAAAAGCGTGGTTAGAAACGGCTACGGATATTAAACATGTGCTAGTACTGGTCTCTCAAAACCAGTCCCGGGGGAGGAGAGGGGATTCTAATTGAACAAAATGGGCATTCGATACAGTGACCGAGACATAACTCTAGTCTTTTCCATCTGCTCTCTAATCTATTTCGCATCTAATGCATCAGCAATCTCTCTCTCGCTTCGATAGCTAGATGGCAATCTATTTTGTACCCATATCTCTTCAATCCAGCATACAGGGCATAATGTAATCCGACAGGTGACCACAACATCCGCGAGCATGGGCGTTTCACCGCTCGACGCAGAAGTACACGCTCAACGCACATTGCTATCACATGCGATACACCTCTCTATCTACACAAACCCTCTTGTGCCGATGATTTGGACAAAGAAAACAGAACTCCTTGGTGGCTTCATAGCCTCTTAATAAGGCTTTATATGTTGCATCCTGGTCGGCTAGTTATTCTAATGCATTAAAATTGCGCCGTTCTTGCCGCTAAAAAGGTTCTGAAATTGGGCCGGGGCTGTTGGGTCGGGAGGGAGGGTGAGGGGGGAAGGGCATAGCGAGGCGGCCGGGGATGGGGCTGCAATCAGGGGACGACTGATGATGGGTGGCGGGAGGGAGGGGCGGGGGGAGGGAGCATAGGAGGCGGCCTGGGTGCTGGGGCGCCTGCTCGTGGGGGCCGCCTTGAATGATGATGGGTCGGGAGGGAGTTCGCGGGGGGAGAATGAGGGGCCTGGTACGGCTGCGGCTGGGGCGGGGCGGGCAGGGAGGATGATGGATAGGCCGGGTCGGGAGGGAGGGTGGGAGGCCCCGGCGGAATGCTGGGGCTGCGCCGGGGCGAGTGATGATGGGTCGGGGGCCGCGGCTGGCTGTTGGGCCGGGAGGAGGATGCGGGGAGGCATGGGATGGCGGCCTGGTGCTGGGGCTGCGCCTGGGGGCCGACTGATGATGGGATCGGGCCGGGAGGGTGCTGGGCGGGGAGCATAGGAGGCGGCCTGGTGCTGGGAGGCTGCGCCGGGGCCGGGGAATGTATGAGGGTCGGGAGGAGGGTGCGGGGGGAGCATAGGACGCGGCCTGGTGCTGGGGCTGCGCGGGCCCGACTGATGGTGGGTCGGGTAGGGAGGGTGCGGGGGGAGCATAGGAAGGCGGCCTGGTACTGGGGCTGCGCCGTGGCATCGGCGCATTGTCAGACATGGAGGACGTGGGACTGGGCGGGGCGGGGAGGGAGGCAGATGAAGGGAGGGTATGGGAGGGCGGCGGATGCTGGGGCTGCGCCCGGGCCGAATGATGATGGGTCGGAGGACGCGGATGGCTGTTGGGCGGGGAGGGAGGGTGCGGGGAGGGGCGCTCCAATAGGGAGGCGGCATGGTGCTGGGGCTGCGCCGGGGCGACTGATGAGGGGGCGAGGATTAGGGAGGGTTTGGGGGGGAGGGCATAGGAGGCGGCTGGTGCTGGGGAGCTGCGCAGTGGCATCGGCGCATGTTATCCACGGAGGGAGGTTGGGGACTGGGCAGGCCGGGAAGGGTGATGAAGGGAGGGTATGGAGCTTGATATGCGGATGCGCGCCGGGGCCGCGCCTGAGGGCTCGGTGTGATAGGTGGGGCTTGCGCTCTGGGGGGTTAAGGGGGAACGGGAGGAGGGTGCTAGGGGGGGCATGGGCTCGGGGGACCTAGCGGCCTCTCCTGCTGGGTCTGCGCCGGGGCCGACTGATGAGTTGTCCTCTGGAGGGAGGGGCGGGGGGAGGCATCGGAGGCTGGCCTGGTTGCTGGGGCTGCGCCAGGGCAACCCGGCGATGTGGAGTGATGGGTCGTTGTGGCATTTTGAGGGTGGACGCGATTATAGGAGAATAGGAGGCGGGCCTGGTGCACTGGCTGCGCCGTGGGCCGACTGATGATGGGTTCGGGAGGGATGGTGCGGGGGGTATTTGTTGGCAGCTGAGGCGGGCCTGGTACTGGGTGCTGCAGTTTCGTGGCTATCGCGCAATGTCAGCACGGAGGAGGTTGGGACTGGGCCGGGGTAGGGGAGGGAATTTGACGGGAGGGTATGGAGGCGGCGGATGCTGGGGATGCGCCCGGGCCGAGTGATTATGGGTCGGGCCGCGGCTGGATGTTGGGCCGGGAGGGGAGGCGTGAGGGGAGGGGCATAGGAGGCGGCCTGGTGGCTGGGCTGCGCCTTGGGGGCCGACTGAGGTTATGGGTCGGGAGGGAGGGGTGCGGGGAGGAGCATAGGAGGCGGCCTTGAAGTACTGGGGCTGCGCCTGTGGAGCGGTGGCATCGCGCGCATGGCCAGCCACGGAGGAGGTTGGGACTGGGCCGGGGCCGGGAGGGGAGGATGGTGAAGGGAGGGTATGGGAGTCGGCCGGATGCTGGGGCTGCGCCGTGGCGACTGGATGATGGGTCCGGGATTGATGGTGGTCGGGGCTGGAGCTTGGGTACGGGCGGGAGGGAGGGTGCGGGGAGGGCATAGGAGGCGGCCTGGTTGCTGGGGCTGCGCGGGGGACTGATGATGGGTGGGGAGAGAGGAGGGTGCGGGGGGGGGAGCATAGGAGGCGGCCTGGTGCTGGGGCTGCGCCGTGGCCGACTGATGATGGGTCGGGAGGGAGGGTGCGGGAGGAGCATAGGGGGCGGCCTGGTGCTGGGACTGCGCCGTGGCGACTGACATGCGCCGATCCCACGGGAAGGGGTGCGGGACTGGGGCCGGGCCGGGGGGGGGATGCGGGGAGGGTATGGGAGGCGGCCTGGTGCTGGGGCTGCGCCGTGGCGACTGATGATGGGTCGGGAGGGGAGGGTGCGGGGGGAGCATAGGAGGGCGGCTGGTGCTGGGGACTGCGCCGTGGCTGACACTGCGCCGATCCCACGGAGGGGTTGCTGGCCGGGGCGGGGGGGAGGGGATGCGGGGAGGGTATGGGAGGCGGCCTGGTGCTGGGGACTGCGCCGGGGCCGATGATGATGGGGAGTTGGGAGGGGGCCGTGCGGGGGGAGCATAGGGGAGGGGAGGGAGGCGGCCGGATGCTGGGACTGCGCCGGGGCCGACTCATACGCCCATACATGCTCCTTGGGTTGTTTGATGGGGGGGGGTCCAGCACGTAGGGGAGGAGCGATGATTCGGGGGACGCCGGTCCTGCCAGCGCGGAGAGGTACCCGCGGCCATTTTGCGGGCGACGACGGCCCAGGGTCACTCCTCATGGGAGCGGGTGTCGCTCCCATGAGGAGTGACCCTGGGCCGCTGTAAAGGGGACGGTTGCTATGGGGTCCAGGCCGC
Source organism: Conus betulinus (assembly GCA_016801955.1). Lineage (NCBI taxonomy): Eukaryota > Metazoa > Mollusca > Gastropoda > Neogastropoda > Conidae > Conus > Conus betulinus. Next base: position 10,360 of record JADBJO010019646.1, on the reverse strand, counting down.
AGCAGGGGGGGGGAGGAGGAGGGATACTGGGCTGCTGCAGGTGGGGCTTGGTCTGGGGCGCTTGATACGGGGTGTCTATAAGGAGAAATGGGCTCGTATCCTGTAGAGGCGCTTCCTGCCTCCATGGAGGGGACCCTAGCAAGTTCCTCCTCCTGCTTCTTCCTCGTCCTCCTGCTCCTCCTCCTGTTCCTCCTCCTTCTCCTCCTCCTGTGGTTTTAGTTTTTTTCCGCGTTGACTGGCCAATGGCAACAACGGCTGACGTATGAGTTTACATCATCCGTTGTTGCATACGAAAAGTTTAAAAAAAATTAAAACTTTGAAAACCGGGTGGATATACCCACTTACCTATTCTATTAAAGCCACCACGGTCACTACTTTTTTGGCCAGATGTATTTGTGCCAAGCCTCACCGACCAAAACTGCTTGGGCCCCTTTCCGAGCTAATTTCAATTTTAAACACCGCGCCTTTCTTCCGGTGCTGTTTTGACCTTTCTTTGTCCTTTTCCGTAAAGATATCAAAGTCTTCCGGAAGTCCAAAGAAAATACGTCTAAACCCGTCTTTTAACTCTGCGAGGCCTTTTTCCTCTTGAACTTCTTCTAGCTCAGACAGTAACCGGCAGAAAATTGAAAGAAGAAGTTTACTGACTGCTAGAACTTGGTAGCCAAGTCCGTTTTTCTCTTTCACTGAACTTTCTACAGTGACAGTATTTGAAAAAATTTCTGACAGTGAGGGTACTCTTTTTGAAATTTTTGTGGGAAAAAAAAACAATTCCGGCTAACTCTGAGTTTTCAAACAAACCCAAATGTAATAAACACACCACTCACCGTTTGTGAAGGTATTCCAAAATGTGAAAGGCTGTTGAGATTAGTTTGAATATCTCTATAAAAATGTTTTCAATGGTCCGCGCGCCCTTTAGTAATTGGTTTTGTTTGCACTCTCAAAGCAACAGGAGACCAGGGGAGCGATCGGAGAGAAACTCTTCAGGGTGCACATTCACTGGAGACATTGAAGAAACGCCTTTAGGGAAAGAAATCCTAGCGGGGGCAATGCCGAGGGAGGCTGTGCAGTTAAATTTATACCTATTCTACAAATCAAGGACGAAGACAAGGGAACAGGGAATACGGAATACAAAAAATTGCGCAACGGCGATTGGTTCCCGTTTAAGTGGGGTTTTCCGCACGAATCATCAAGTGCCATGCAACCAACTACGCAGATATCTCTCTCTCTCTTCTCTCTCTCTCTCTCTCTCTCTCTCTCTCTCTCGTGCTCTCTCTCTCGTGTGTGTGGGTGTTTATGCTTTATGTGTTGTGTTGTATGTGTCTGTGTGTATAAAACTCAGCTTCTGCGCATTGCTGTTAATGATAACAACATGACGGTTTGCCAGCGTTGCAACGCCTATAGTAAATTTTAGTCCCAATTCCACCCCGCTGCCCAATCATCGTTTTAAACAGTTACAGAATTGTACAAAACCAGCCAGCCGTTGTTTTGCATTATCCAAGGCTGGAGGACTCGCTCGGCGTAAAGTTGCACCCAGTCAATGACAGAATACACAATCGTGTATTCGGAGACTTTAGGAAAGCATGTAAGCAAACTGTCCTGCGTAGTAAAAAGTACATTCCAACCCTCCCCCAGTTCAAACCACCCCGAAAAAAGCTCGTCTGCCACACACTGGAAAACTCTGAAATGTTGTTTCACTCAAAATCAATTTGTTGTTTTCAAAGTATTTGCGTTCTATGTTGTCACAAAGACGTCTCATGGCGGTTTGAACTTCACTGCATGTAACGTAGTCTTTCTTTGGCCCAGAAATCCCTTTTTTTTTCAAATAATACCAAATGTAATCTTCAGCCACAGACTCATAGAAATCATTGTGAGTCGGTTATAAAAAATATTCTTACTTTGACCACGTAGTTAAAGGCAATAAAATACATACAGAAGGCAAATCTGGTAATCCTCTTGCCTCATTCTCTCTGTCTTTTTTGTTTAGTCGGGGAAGGGATACAAAATAGGGAAGGGAAAATTTCAGGACCGAAAGTTGTGTACTTAAGCGGGCTGTCTCATTGTTGCTACTATAAATAAACAATGGGGAAGGGAAAAAGGACCACATAGACTATATATACACTGGCGGCGTGTAGTTAGTCGTTAGCATTTCAACATACTTCAGTGAGTGCTTTCTGTGTTTTGCCTGTGGTGTCTTTGCCTTTTTCTCCAGAGGTAAGTTGATTCTTATGTTCCTTCTTCCACTAATACGATAAAATAGCTAGTTATTTAGTTATTTACAGGAACAACTATTGTGATGCTAACCGCAACTGCTGCTCCTTCTTGCGCGTCGACTTTATGTATCTTTATTGCCTCTTACACACACATACACATACAGATACACCACATCCTTTTAAAACACAACATAATTCTGTTTGTTCAGAAAGCTTACGGAGAACAGAGCATCCGACCCAATCCTGGAAAGAACGGGTACGCGTTGGGTCCAATATACCCGCCGAAGCTGAGCACGTGTGCGCGAGTACCGACGCCTGCAAGACTACTGAAATTTCCGATTGAACTAAACGTTAACCCCCCCAAAAAAAATAACGATGTATACTGTCACAGAGTTTTGCAAAAGGCTTTGTAGACAAAGAAAACTCTGTAATTGTAATAGACGTTAGTAAGATTAACCCTGTGTACGAAAACGTTGATCCAGACCTATGGGAAAAGGCGATTAAGCAAATGACACATGAAGATATTCGTATGGTTTGTTCGGCCCTCAATATAGGAATTGATTTTGACTGCCCAAGGCACGTTCGCCGGCTAAATAGATACGTCAAATATTTATTGTTGAGGCGGGTTTTAACGAACAGACATCCGTTTCTGTTTATAGACCTGTGTCGCGTGAACAACATCGACACGGTTGATTTTATGAAATGGTATACGTACGAAACGTGTTTTTGGAAAGAGTTTAACCGGGACAATTGGTTCTACATTCAGATCGGTGGACAAGTCTTTATAACCGTTATGGAGTGGATGATGTTTTATGCGATGGAAACCACCAAACTGGAATAGAGCCGTAGCCCTGATAGAAAATGCGTACGTCAAGAAAAGCACTGTCATGATGTTGGTGCACAAGTTAGTGACCAATAGACACTACGACGTTTTGTTACAGTTATACCACTTGCCAAGCGCGCACGAACTAATCGATTGGCAGAAAACGTTTATGAAAATATTGTAAGCGAGTGCTGCCCCATCGTACGGAAGAAAAAGAACAACAATTTCTGGAAACCGTTTTATATTTTGAGCCAATAACCATCCGTAATGTGAAAAGTGAAGCAGAATGGTTTTAAACACCTGCTAATGAGAACCTCTATGTTTTCGTGGATACAAGATCGTATCATCAACGCAGTGGTGCCCACGTTACAGGAAAGTTGCCGAACCGCCGTTCTTCGATCGCTTCAGGGATCGACCATACAAGAACGGGAAACCGCTATTGACAAATGTATAGAGAATAGCGTTATGCGTTCCTTTTTAAAATTAAAGAGATGATTTTGCTTCAAACACGGGGAACATGCTACTTTTTGGTTGGTTCTTGCACATCATCATGATCATCATCATCCTCGCTCCTGCAGCTGTTACTCTCGTCGATATTGCACCCAGTAAGCCCCCCAATACACCGGTCATTTATCTTTGTCTGTCTCTCTCTCTTTGGCTTTTTTATTGTTATTGCAAATTAGCTGGCAATGGTCCAAAGGAAATGAGCTTTCAAAATAATAACCCGCCATCTGCGCATCAATAATAACCCGCTATCTGCGCATCATGACAAGGCCTCGGGATTATGTAATTGCGCCTTTTCAAACGTGTGATGGACTTTCCTACGTTCTCTCTCTCTCTCTCTCTCTCTATCTCTCTCTCTCTCTTTCTCTTCTTTCTCTTTCTCTCTTCTCTCTCTCTCCCTCTCTCTCTCCGAGACTCTCTCTCTCTGAGACTAGCTTATTTAAACTTTTCAGTCTTCTGTGCTGAAATATAATGTCTTATGATTCATCTCTTATGTTTATGTGCCGCTTTGTCTTTATTATGTCCTGCTTTGTTTTGTTATGTCCGTATTATTGTTCTCTTATGTCCCGCTTTGGTGGCTGAGAAAGGGAAAGAAATTGGATGATGATTGTTGTGTTATAGGTTACTTTGGGACGGACTGACCCGTGCTGTCACAGCTGGTTACCGTGTTGGGACCTGGAACACGTCTAAGGGGCCAGGAGTGAACTAGTGGCGACTACGTAACGGTCACGCCAACGACTGCAGTCGGCCTTGACACTCCATCGCACGTCTACGGCTGGCGTCCTAGACCCAACCCCTGCCTGTGACGATTGTGACCGTGATCACGTGATCTTACAAAAACAAACAAAAAATACGTGCCTGGTCAGTGTGCGAAGACAAAAAGCTGTAAGGGACTTTTTAGTCTCATAGAGCAATATCTTTCTCTCTACATATACATACATATGTGTATTTGATCATCTTGTCCACCCTTTTATATTAACATATTCTATCTGATAATTGTTGGTTTCCATTATAGGAGAACAATATTGTCTATTGTTGTTGATTTTCTTTTGTTTATTTAGTATATATAGATAATATAAAATGGCATTTGATAATATTAATTGGGATAACGGTCCCGAACTTCAAGACCAACAGGAACCCCCAGCCTGACCTGCACATTCAGGATCATCTCCCACATGTCAGGACATGGCTTGATATATGGGATAATAGTCTGATTGCGGCAGCCTCAAACCAAACTCTGTGGCAACGGTATGTGGAGTTTTTAAGGATTGCCCCTTTGATAGAAAGGCTAGTAAGAGAACTGCCCAGAGAGGAAATCGATAGGTTAATGCCTACCTACTTAGGATACATATACAATTTTGAAGAAACTGAGGTCACCCTGATTGAGAGACACTACACTCGTTTGCTCTTGCCACCCCTGCAACAAGCGTGTGTCAATATGCTTGTTGACAATTATCATACGAGTTGTGATGAACTGCCACTCCAAACTCAATGCGGAAATAGAGTATCTTAGGCTGTTGATTATTATTGGGAGCGACAGTTTTTATCGGGATTAGTTTTTAAGGATTTTGTTCATCATGTTGTATTGTTTGTCTGCTGTCTATCTTATAGATGGCGGCCAGTAGCAACCCAGTACCTACCTTCTCTGGACTGAAGGGACTGAAACAGAGGGGCCGGTAAGAGAAGAAGGGCCGCCAAAGAAGAGAAAGAGAGTTACCTGTGCGGACAAAGTACGCCATCTCACCTTAGAAAATGCACAATTAAGCGCACAACTGGCAGAACCTACACGCACAACTGGCAACCCTACAGGCACAGGTGGCAGA
>JADBJO010019645.1:27500-32862 GCA_016801955.1 Conus betulinus | reverse complement strand
TGATAGACCGACGCACCAGTCTCATATCTTGGTTGCAAGTCTTTCATTATTAGTGAATGGATCCAATGTGAGCGAACTTTTGAACAGTTCCTAACTTCTGTCCATAGACAGTTATATTAGTGCTGATCACGGTGGTGTGGCTAGCCATCATATTCGCTTTTCTGCAATGATTTCTGCAATGTCATTTCTTGTCGACTTTTCATCCAGTTTCTTTAAACAAGCTTTTCGAGTTCTTTGTTCATTGTCTGCCAGAGCATCGATGTCACCTGCGGAGCAGAATGTGCGTGAGGGTTTTCCTCCAGTGCTTACTATGCTGGCATACTCTAGTGCGTCAGTCACAATGCAGCAATATGTTGAAAAGTGTGGGAGGTGGAAGTAACCTTGGAGAACTCCCTTCGAAGTGTTGAATCACTCGCCATTAGCATTCAGTATATAAGTTCACACTGATCGCTTTGAAGTGCAGTTGATGGATGACGTTGAATAGCTTCTGCCTGACTACAGTTCTTGATTTTAACTCCCCTCAGACCCTGTCAAACGCCTTCCTGAAGTCTATGAAGACGTCTTAGAACTTCCTTTTGTGCTGGAAGTGTTTAACGGAAACAGTACGCATTTGAAAGATCTGTTTGCTGGTACTTCTGGCTGTGAGAAATCTGGCCTGTTCTTCTGCAATAAGTAGTAGTAGTAGTAGCAGTAGTAGTAGTAGTGACCGGCTATAGGCCTTAGGCCTCGCGGCCTATTTTGCGTCCCCTCATTATTTTTCAAGTTTATTTAGGTCTGGTTGCATGCGTATCTTATAAATAACATTATATTCAATCCACACTAAAGAAAAGGTCTTTCAATTTAGGGTCTTCATAGGAGTTTTTTTTTAAAAGCCGTAAATGTCAGGTGCATATTTGGTTTATCAGCTTGCGGCTGTAATCTGTTTAGACTTATTGTGAAATTAAATTAGCAGGTGCGGCTGATTAAGCTGATTCTGCGACAGTTCTGGTGGTACTGGACATTCCGTGCTTGAGAATGGTGACGATTCGCTAATCAGCGCCGTTGTGTGCCACCGGCCTGCCTGCCATATTCTGTAGCAGATAGCAGCTAGGGTATCGGTTTACTGCCTGTCTGCCAATGTGTCAAGAGTTCTGCAAGACGAAGTCAGTGCCTGCAGTCTTAATACAGTTCTGCGACTTAACTGCAGCTGCATCTGGCGGAGTGTTAGAAAGCCATCCGCATTGATGAAAGTTGTACTTTGCATACTGTTCGAAGCAATACTCAGACCACCTTTATAGATGTATTTTTCGATTTAGACAGCTGCCCTCGTTGTCCTGAATGGTGCTGAGTTGACTTTGTTTCTGTTTTGTCAAGTCTTTTACACCCTTTAGAGCATTTCTTTGGGTCTGCGTTGTTGTTTTAGGTGGTTTTCTTAATGTGTTGTAGAATTATATAGTTGCCGATCTTCACATGACCGCAAATAGGTTTGTGACCAGAAAGATTGACAATTTCACATACGATTTTCAGTATACTGCCCAGATTGGAGCGTCAAACCCGTTTGCTGTCCCAGATTGGAAGATTTGCAGTCTAAGTTTAGTTTTATCTAAGAGTCAAGCACATACCAGACTGTCAAGCCATTCAGTTTAAAGGGACGCAACTCCGTCTGCCGTAATGACTTCGTATGTTGTACCGATCATGTGCTCCTGACGAACCGATTACATGGCTGACACAAGTATTGTTGATATACGTTTCTTAAAAAAACAAAAACAGACATTACATTCGCATACTGTGCATTGCTTAGCAGTCTACCTGTTCACGTGTGACGTCAGTGCATTGTTGGCGTTGTTGTGACATGTTTCAGAATGAGGCACAGGTCTGACGAAGTTTGTACGGCACAACTCACCGTCGAGTATTTATTTATATTTCTTTTGAATGATCAAACTGCGAAGTGATACCAGAAAATGAGTGAGCGAACGAGAGAGAGAGAGAGAGAGAGAGAGAGAGAGAGAGAGAGAGAGAGAGAGAGATGGAGAGAGAGAGAGAGAGGAGAGAAGGTTTTGTGAACTGTTTGGGTTATCTTCGCGGAAGTATCGTTGCACTGTGGACAAATCACTTTTGTAGATTTCACAAACTGTACACATCGATGTCATTTGATACGTGCGTATCTCCCTACTCGTGCCATGATGCTATAGAGGCACACCGGCTGACGCAGGTGCTGCATCGTGATCCCAAGGACGTGGCGGTGTCCTGGTACCATCACATGATTGGCACTGAGGGACTGTTCCTATATACGGCCAGTTCCCTGATTTTCTGGAACTCTACCTGGACGGGACAGGTATGAAGGTTTGTGTGTGTGTGTGTGTGTGTGTGTGTGGTGTGTGTGTGGTGTGTGTCACGCCTTCAAGGCAGTGCAATGCTGCAGTGCTCTGCACTTTGCCTGCACACAGTAGGCCTATCACACAGTGTACTGTTGCAGCGCCCGAAACAGTATACTCCCATCGCAATGTACTGTTGCAGCACCCTAAAACAGTATACTCACATGGCAGTGTAATGTTGCAGCACGCCCTAAACAGTATACTCACATGGCAGTGTAATGTTGCAGCGCCCTAAAACAGTATACTCCGATCGCAGTGTCCCCTGTTGCAGCGCCCTACACAGTATACTCGCATCGCAGTGTTCTGTTGCAGCGCCCTAAACAGTATACTCACATCGCAGCGTAATGTTGCAGCGCCCTAAACAGTATACTCACATCGCAGCCGTAATGTTGCAGCCCTAAACAGTATACTCACATCGCAGCGTAATGTTGCAGCAGCGCCCGAGACAGTATACTCCACATCGCAGTGTACTGTTGCAGTGCCCTAAGCAGTATACTCACATCGCAATGTACGTCTGTTGCAGCGCCCTAAGCAGTATACTCGCATCGCAGAGTAGTACTGTTGCAGCGCCCGAAACAGTATGCTCACATCGCAGTGTACTGTTGCAGCGCCCGAAACAGTATAGTTCGCATCGCAGCGTGCTGTTGCAACGCCCTAAGCAGTATACTCACATGGCAGTGTATGGTTGCAGCGCCCCAAAAACAGTATACTCACATCGTAGTGTACTGTTGCAGCGCCCTAAACGGTATACTCCCATCGCAGTGTTCTGTTTGCAGTGCCCTGCACACAGCACGCTTGTAGAACAGAGTAGTGGTTTTGCTGTGCCCCTCGGCCTCACGCGTTAGACCTACAGGGGTCGGGGGGGGGGGGGGGGGGGGAGTGTGATTTAGCAGCATCTCCCTGCAGGCCGGGGGGGGGGGGGGGGGGGGGGGGGGGTGATTTAGCAGCATCTCCCTGCACGCAGTACAAGTATAGCTCAGAGTTATGTTAAAGTGGCCTACACACACAGTTAGTAGGTTTACACTGCAGTCTGGCCGTTGCAGTTGCCATACGCCCAGTGCGACTGCTGAGCAGTGTCATGTTGCAGTTTCTTAAACAGACAGGCCTATGATGCAGTCCAGGGGTAATATGTCTTAATCACAGTAGAGCTACACTGCTGTGTACTGTTGTAGCGCCCTGTACACGATAGGATAACAGTGCAGTGTAATGTGACCCTACCCCAGCTCTCGTTACACCCCTTCCCTCCTCCTCCTCACGCAACACTCCCTCCACCTCCAACTCCTCCGTACATAGGAAGGCATTGCCACTGTCTGAAGCCATGCGGCGGTGCAGCTGTGCATTGTCTCCAAGCTTGGCCAAGGTGTAGTTTTACTACACTCATGGGACAAGTCTGTCTCCTCTCGGCACTTCCGGCACTGACTACCTACGGGCACCTGTTGCTGAAAAAAACTGGTTATTCTTACCTCAGTACATCACTGTGACTTGATCTATTTCGATACATCACAGTGACGATCTATCTTAATACACCACTGTGACGTGATCTATCCCAATACATCATTGTGACTTGATCTATCTCAATACATCACTGTGACTTGATCAATCTCAATACACCACTGTGACTTGATCTATCTCAATACATCACTGTGACGTGATCTATCTCAATACATCACTGTGTGACTTGATCATCACAATCACGATCTATGTCAATACATCAATGTGACTTGATCTGTCTCAATACATCATTGTGACTTGATCTATCATCACAATGACGACTATCTCAATACATCACTGTGTCTTGATCTATCTCAATACATCACTGTGACTTGATCTATCTATCTCACTGTGATTGACATCCAATGTGACTTGATCAGCTTTTCACCATTAGAAAAGGTTCTTAGTTGTATGTGGTATCTTGATTGAAAATAATTCTGGATCAAAATGCCATAGTTATTGAAACATCAAATAAAATATGCATAGCGACTGGGAGTCCTGTTTTTTTCACACACACGTACAATGTAGTGATGTCAAAATAATATGCCCGTCAACATGATCTGCTGATATCAGTAACTCTCTCTCTCTCTCTCTCTCTCTCTCTCTCTCTCACACACACACACACACACACACACACACACACACACACTGTACGCCGCCCCCTCCTTTTCTTTGTTTAAGAATCTTGACGTAAACTGAACATCTTTGGGTTTTCCTGTCTGTCTTCTCTGATTGCAGTTCTTTGGTGGGATGGGTGGGGGGGTCGGGGGTGTGCTGGTGGTGGGGGTCTTTTGTTTGTTTTTTTTTTTTTTTTTTTTTTTTTTTTTATTGAGTTGTACATGAAGGCAAAACAAAAGACGTTAAAAAAGTACAGAGCGAACGTTGAAGTGACTGCAGGCCAATCCTAGCACAGATCGTTGAACTGACTGCAGGCCAATCCTAGGACAGACCGTTGAAGTGACTGCAGGCCAATCCTAGGACAGACCGTTGAAGTGACTGCAGGCCAATCCTAGGACAGACCGTTGAAGTGACTGCAGGCCAATCCTAGGACAGATGACTGCAGGCCAATCCTAGGACAGATGACTGCAGGCCAATCCTAGGACAGATCGTTGAAGTGACTGCAGGCCAATCCTAGGACAGATCGTATCAGGGACTCAGCTCCTGGCAGTGTACTATGGGAACATGACCACTGCAACATCACACAATGATGAAGGATGCCGACTCACAGAGCCAACAAAGGCTGCACAAAAACTGCCATAGGTCAGCTGGTGGGGCCGGAGAGGGTAGACAATGCCAGACGTCAGTCTGGTGGAACGCACGGAGGCAGCTGATGGACAGTAGAACGGGAAACTCCGTCCTGGGAAGCAGATCCAAATACAGTGCCAGTTAAGGTGCCATGTTGAAAACAGGCACTTGCTGTCAAAGGCAAAAAACAGAAACAAACAAACAAAAAAGTGGAGAGAAACAACTATTGCCGTTGACAGAGGTTCCAATACATGTCAACCTTAGCGATCTGG